>PVJO010018260.1:0-37032 GCA_004026905.1 Hystrix cristata | reverse complement strand
GTACTGGCAAAAAGACAGACCTGGGGATCAATGGAATAGATTGGAGGATACAGAAACAAACCCAAACACACTCAAATGCCTCATCTTTGACAAAGGAGCCAAACACCCTCACTGGAAGAAAGATAGCCTATTTAACAATGGTGCTGGAAAAATTGGCTTACCACATGCCAAAAACAAAAACTAGATACATGCCTCTCACTATGTACTAAACTCAAATCAAAGTGGATCAAAGATCTAAACATTAAAACAGAAACATTAAATTTACTGGAGAATAGAATAGGAAGAACCCTCGAAGACATAGGGGTAGGAAAAAGAAATTTATGAACAGAACCCAGACTGCATGGGAAACAATACAAAGAATCAGTGCTTGGGACCACATGCTATTAAAAAGCTTTTGCACAGCAAAAGAAATCACCAATAGAGTAGGGCAAAAACCCACAGACTGGGAAAAAATTTTTGCTAGCTATCCATCAGACAAAGGTCTAACATCTAGAATATACAAAGAACGCAGAAAAATTAAACCTCCCAAATTTAAAGACCCAATCCAAAAATGGGCAACTGAAATGAATAAACATTTCTCAGACGAAGAAATAAAAATGGCAAATAAATATATGAAGAAATGTTCAATATCACTAGTCATTCGAGACATGCAAATCAAAACAACGTTAAGATTCCACCTCACTCCAGAAAGAACCGCGTATATGGAAAAATCAACCAATAACAAATGCTGGCGGGGCTGTGGGGAAGAAGGAACACTCCTTCACTGTTGGTGGGAATGTAGACTGGTCCAGCCACTGTGGAAATCAATATGGAGATTCCTCAAAAAACTACAACTGGAGGTTCCATTTGACCCAGCTATTCCCCTACTGGGGATCTTCCCGGAAGAATTAAAATCGTCATACCACAAGGACGTATGCACCACTATGTTCATAGCAACACAATTTGTAATAGCTAAGTCTTGGAAACAACCTAAATGTCCAACAACCAACGAATGGCTAAAGAATATGTGGTTTTTCTACACTATGGAGTACTACGCTGCCATAAAAAGGACAAACTAGAGTCATTCATATATAAATGGATGTCCCTTGAGAACATACTCTTAAGTGAAATAAATCAGACACTCATGAGCACACATCGAATTGTTTCTCTGATATGAGAGACCATAACTGTAAATAAGGATAAGAGGTGTAATAGATATTATATAAAAGGAGGATGGTGTGCAGAGGAGAGGAGTACTAGAAGGAAAGAAGGGGAAAAGCAGAAAGGCAACAGGGGAAAGAGGGGAATGGGAAAATATGTAAAATGATGAATGTACCTGCTGTAAATAGGGAGGGAGGGAGGAGATGAGAGGGGCGGGGGAAAGGGGGGAGAACCGAGATATATCATGTATAGGTACAAAATAAATGTGATGAATGTGACCATTGTATGTAAAATGTACCAATACATGTTCTTGGTTTAAAATTTAAAAAAAAATAAAAAATAAAAATGGACAATTGAAATGAATAGCACTTCTTGAAAGAAATGTACATGACCAATAGGTACAGGTAAAAATGTTCAGGTTTTTGGCCATTTGAGAAATACAAATTGAAACAACACTGAAACTCCGTATAATCCAGCAAAAATGGCTATCATCAAGGGCTCAAAAAATAAAAAAAAAATAACAAATGCTAGTGAGGTTATGGGGAAAAGGATAACCTTATACACCCTTGGTAGGAATGTAAACTATATCCACCATAGAAATCAATGTGGAGATTCCTCAAAATATGAGTGGGTAGGGGGATGTAATGTAAAAGTAATTAAGATATGATATGTATATATGCCAATTCTCCAAGGCGAATGTAATTATAATGTATCACAAATAAATTAAAAAAATCAATGAATGAGAAAAAAAATAAATTCCATCTCTCCCAGCTATACCTCTTCTGGGTACCATCCTGAAAGAGGCAAAACCATCATACACTATTACAGTAGCACTTGCAAACTCAGGTTTGCATGCAAAATTCAAATAGAAAATTGTAAAAGTGGCCTATGTCCCCATCAACAAAATAGTGGAGGAAGAAAATGGGTTATATATACATAATGAAGTACTGCTCAGACATAAGGAGAAAAAAAGTTGAATCACTGTAGGAAAATGGATGGATTTTGAGACAATCATGCTAAGTGAAATAGATCAGACACAGAATATTAAAAATCACTTGGTTTCTCTTGTATGAGAAATGAAAAATATAAATAATTTAAAGAGAAAAAATAAAAGAGAGATGGAAGGCAACAGGGATGGAGAGTTAATGGAGATGGGAAGGGGTCCTACAGAAGGACAGAGAGGGGAAGGTAGGGCAGAAGTGGAGTAAAAATGATCAAGATGCAATGTTTGTGTTCCAGTTCTCCAGGATAAATGTAATGATTGTGTATCATGAACATATACTAATAATGAAAAATAAAAATTGAAAAGAGAAAGCAATACCTTAAAATATAAAATAATAATGAATATATGATGAGGGTACACAATACATAAAGATGTAAATATAACATCACTGAAATAAAATGAGGGTAGCAGAGTGTTATGGTTTTTATCTAGATGTCCCCCCAAAGCCTCATGTGCTCACAGGTGGGGTTTGTGAAGTGACTGGATAATGGGTGTGTGATACTGGATTAAAGTTGTGTGTGTGATAACTGGATTAGTCCATTGACTGGTTTAGTGTGGTTCTAGGTGTGGATAATGGGAAGGCTCATTCTGGGTGTGGGTTGAACCAACCAACACATTTATAGCCTGAATGGAATAAAAAAGAAAAGGAAAGCTCCCTGCTGACTGTTTTCTGCCTTCTCTGACTTGTAATATTTTTCTTCTGCCACGCCCCTCTCTCATGCCACCTTGCTTTGGAGCCAGCTGACTATGGGCTGAAACCTCTATGAACTTTGAGCTAAAATAAAGCTTTCCTCTTTGTCCTTGTGGTTGTCAGGCATTTTTTCCCAGCAACAAGAAAGTAATGAAAACACGGAGATTTAAAAGCACAGTTCATTGTGTGGTTATCTTAGTCAATTTCCTTATTGCTGACACACAATACCTCACACCTGCATTGTAAATGAGGAGAGGTTTATTTTGGCCCATGGTTGCAGTCCATAGTCTTCTGGTTCCAAAGCAGGAAGGCACGGAGGAAAGACCTGGCAGAATAAAGCTGCTTACCATCATGACGACTGGTAAGCAGAGTGAGTGAAAGGAGGAGCAAAGAAAGGACATATACTCTTCCCTGTCACACCCCAAGTGAGGTGCTCTTCTGACCAGAATTTAGCTCTTAAAAAGTCAGCTCTAAAGCCCTCGTAGTCCAATAACCTTTCGAAAGCCCCACCTATGAGTGGATGAAGTTTTGTGGGACATCTAGATATAAGCCATAACAGTGTTTGAAGTCAAGTTAGTACTATATTAAAATAGAACATTGTAACTTTAGTTTATTACGTGTAATCTCCATGTTTACTTTAAAGAAAACATCTAGAAAATCTACAAAAATGATATGAGAATGTAATTATAACGTGTCTTTATAAAAATCAACCAAATGTTAAAGAAATCAGTAAGGGAGCAAATGAGGGACAAAAAACTGTGAAATACAAAAATAGTAACAAAATGCCTAAGGAAGTCCTTGACTGTAAGTAATTATTTTAAATGTAAATAGATTAAACATCCCAATCCATATATGTCAATTAACAAATGGGATTTAAAACGTGACCCAACTCCATTTGTCTCTCAAAGACTAACTTTCAACCCCAAAATATGGATGCAGCAAAACCTTAGATTGTGAATAACTTGTTCTGTGAGTGTTTTGCAAGATGAGCAAACATATCTAACAAATTTTAATTTCATAAATGAACCATATCTTCCAATATGAGTAATACATAATGCTGAATGTCACATGATCACAACTGAGTCAATGGCTCGCTCTCTGTCTCTCTCTCTGTCTTTGTCTGTCTCTGTCTCTCTCTGTCTCTCACTGCAAGATTGTTGGTAGTCATCTCTCAACAGGAAGAGGTTATGGAGGGAGACAAAGACAGAGAGAGAGAAAGAGGAGAAAAAGGTGGACGAATCCCTCACTTCGAATGAGATTATACAGATGCGTAAAAAGCGAGAAACAGTGGAAAATTTTGTAGAAAAACACCACCCAAGTGTGAGGGATGAATATGTTTAACCACAATGCAATGTCACATTGCCATGAAATCCCAAAAGCAGGCAAAAGCAAGTGTCATTTGATAGGTTCCTTGTTAAAGTTGCATGAAAAGATAAAGATTTTATAGCAGCGATTCTATTAATGATAGTGAAAGTCATCCTACACAATAACCCTCCTCTCTCCTTTCTCCCTCACACCAGCCACGAAGATTTTTTTCAAAGGTAAGTGCAGGTTAATTTGTTTCTTTTTCATTATATTTTGTATTCTCTTTGTTATTTTGTATCATATTACAGTATTGTAATCACTTTAAAAAATATTTTTGGGTTGCAAAACAAGTCATCTAAGTTTCCATTATTTCTTATGGTCAAATTAGCTTTGCTATACAAGTGCTTTGGATTACAAGGATGCTTGAGAACAATTTATGCTTGCAAACCAAGGTTTTACTCTAGTTAAAAGAATGGAGAAAGACATTCTATATGAATACTAAACAAAAGGAATTAAGGTTAACTGTATTCCTGTCAAGTTAAATAGATTTTCAGACAAAATTTGTGACAAAAGATGAAGAGTATTAGATAGTAATGCGTTCTCCAAGAAGATATCAAGATTTTTAAACATATATACACAAATCATTACAACCACTAAATGTATGTACTAAGCACTGACATAATTAGAGAAATATACAGATCTATAAGGAGTCTGACTATCCTGCTTTAAATAATATATAGAACAATCCAACAGAAAATAAATAAGGAAATAGACAAATTGAGCAACTGTACACATCTATCTGAGGTAGTAAACTTATATCGACACCCAACACAAGAGCAGAATAAACACTTTAAAGCACACATAAAATAGTGTTCAAGTGAGACCATATGTTAGGCCACAAAATATATCTTAATAAATTCAAAAAGATTTAAAACATATAAAGTATTTTTCTGACCATAACAGAATGGAACTAGAAAGCAAGAATAGAAGGAAAGCTGGAAAATCTACAAATGCATAAAAATTGAATGACAATCAAAATGTCAAGGAAAAAAATCACAAGAGAAATGAGTCATTGCTAGGGAGACAAACAAAAAAAAAGAGAACACTGCATACCGAACATTACTGAGTACAACAAAAACAGTGCTAAGAGGTAAAAATAGTTGTATTGGTTTTCATTAAAAAAATAAAAAGATCTCAAATTAAAAACCTACCTTTCAATCTAAGGAGCTATATAGAACTAAGAAACTAAAAGCCAAAGTAAAAGAAGGAAGAATATAAAGAAGATTGGAACGGTGATGAATATTATTAGAATACAGAAAACAATAGAGAAAATTCACGAATCAAGTGTTGGCTCTGAAAAGATCAACAAAAGCAACAAACATTTAGCAAGACTGACAAAGAGAAGATTCAAATAATTAAAATCAGAAATGAAAAACAGGACATACCTATTTATTTTACAGAAATAAGAAAAAGTAAGACAGCACTACAAACAATTATATACCAACAAATTATATCACCTAAATGAAACAAAGTCCTTGCAAAAAGTAACCTATAAATACTGAATCTTGAATAAACAAAAATATTAATTTACCTATAACTAGTAAAGAAATAATAAAAATCTCACAAAAAATAAAAGCCCCAAACTGTATGACTTCACTTGTATATTGTATTGAACATTAAAAAAAATTAACCAACCACATGCTATTAAAAAGCTTTTGCACAGCAAAAGAAATCACCAACAGAGCAGGGTGAAAACCCACAGACTGGGCAAAAATTTTTGCTAGCTATCCATCAGACAAAGTTCTAACATGCAGAGTATATATAGAACTCAAAAAAAATTAAACCTCCCAAATTTAAAGACCCAATCCAAAAATGGGCAAATGAAATGAACAAATATTTCTCAGATGAAGAAATAAAAACGGCAAATAAGTATATGAAAAAGTGTTCAACATCACTAGTCATTCGAGAGATGCAAATCAAAACAGCGTTAAGATTCCATCTCACTCCAGAAAGAATCACATTTATGAAAAAATCCACCAAAAACAAATGCTGGAGGGGGTGTGGGGAGAAAGGAACCCTCCTTCACTGTTGGTGGGAATGTAGACTGGTCTAGCCACTGTGGAAATCAATATGGAGATTCCTCAGAAAACTAGAACTAGAGGTTCCATTTGATCCAGCTATTCTGCTACTGGAGATCTTCACAGAAGAATTAAAATCAACATACCACAGAGATATATGCACAACCATGTTTATAGCAACACAATTTGTAACAGCTAAGTCTTGGAAACAGCCTAAATGCCCAACAACCAAAGAACAGCTAAAGAAAATGTGGCTTTTCTACACAATGGAATACTACACCACCATAAAGAAGGATAAACGAGTCATTTGTGTGTAAATGGATGTTCCTTGAGAATATACTATTAAGTGAAATAAATCAGACACTCATGAGTACACACTGAATTGTTTCTCTGATATGAGAAACCATAACTGTAAATAAGGACAAAGAGGTGTAATAGATATTGTATAAAAGGAAGATAATATACAAAGGAGAAGAGTACTAGAAAGAGGGAAGGGGGAAAAGCAGAAAGGGAAAAAACGGAAAGAAAGGGGAAAGGGAAATCATGGAGAAATGTGAATAAACCTGCTGTAAATAGGGATGGAGGGAACAGATGGAAGAGGTGGGGGAGGGGGGGAACCAAGAGGCACCATGTACAGGTACAAAACAAACATGATGAATGGGATCATTATATGTACAATGTACCAATACATGTTCTCGGTTAAAAAATAATAAAATTAAAAAAAATTAACCATGTACCAGTCCAATTATTTAAATACAGGATAACCAATAATTGCATACGTTTCATTAATTTTTATAAGATAATATAACAGGAGATATAAAAATGACAATTTTATCAAATTTATTCAATAATTTTTCTGTTTATGGTATACCTTAAAACATTCGATGCACAATGCAGCATTGCAATCTGGACAGTAGTATCTAGTCTCTTTCTGAATTCTTTCTGCATTATTGTCTTGCTCTGAACAGCACACTCTACACTGTCATGCTGACCTTTCCTTTTTTTTCTGTGGGTGCTATAGTTTCAATAAAATGTCTACCCACTAAGGGTAATAGTGAAGACATGGATGATGGATGTCCTGGTTGGCATTTTCCTATTCCATATTTTTCAATTTTTGGTCTATTAGAACTAATCTAAATTGTAAGTGACTTTTTGAACCCCCTGTTTTGAATAAATAACAAATGAGTTCCATATTATTTGGTTCCATATTATTTGGTCCAGAAGGTACATAAATACTTCATAATAATATTTTTTCCTCACTTGTTGATTACAGGATATCTTGTTAGATGTTGGTCAACTCTGTCAACATCACCCATAGAATTACTACAATCATTGCCAACTGGTGGAATTTATTTAGTTTCATTTCTTCTTTCAAGTTCTATCAGTTCTGTGTTGACAATAAGGAGACGTGTGTTTTTGTCTTTCCATTTCACAACATAGACTTTTCATCTCTGATATGCCAACATTTCTCTCTTTTTCAGTGTTTTCTTTCGCAGGTCTATTGGCACTTCCTTTCAATTCAGTTTCAGTGTCCCAAATGTGTACATTTTATATTGTAAATGAATATCAGTGAGTTCTGTAGAAGTATAAAAATTATATCTAATATACTTACAATAGGATTTTTTATAGATTGTAGCACAAAATTATGGGCTATTTTTCACGAGTAAAATAAACACCAATTAGTAAAAGAAAATAATCAGAACTTATTATTAGATTTCGCTAGATACAAATATCAAAGGTGAATTCAAAGTTCTAAATAAAAAGTATGTAAAAATAGTTGATATGAAACAAATAGATGTACAAATGTATCTGAATTGACTGGTTGAAATGACACCTGCCTGAGTGATGCTCAGGGTAAACTCTTAAGTGGTTGAAAGAAAATTTCTTCAAGCTCTTCCAAAATTATAGATGAGGAAACACTTCCAAACTTATCCTATGAGGCCAGACTTACTGTGATTTAAAAAAATCGAGACAAAGGCACTATAAGAAAAGAAAACCATAGAACATTATTCCTTATAAATATTGGTGCAAAGATCTTCAACTAACACTAATAAATCAGATTTAACAACACATTACAATGATTATATACAATAGCAATTAGAATTTATTCCTAGAGTGAAAGGATGTTTCAACATACTAAAAGCAATCAGTATAAAGTGATAATTTAACATAATCTTTTCGCTTAAAAATCATAATTACCTCAGTTTAGACACAAAATTTATATGGGTTTTTCATATAAGAGAAACAATGTGATATTGAAGCGTGTGTGTCTGATTTATTTCATTTAATATAATGCCCTCAAGGTGCATTCATTTTCCTAAAATGACTAGAGTTTATCTTCTCTTATGGCAGAGTCATACTCCATTGTGTGTATATACCACATTTTCTTTATCCATTAATCTCTTGATGGACATATAGGCTGCTTCCAAGCTTAATAACCAAATCCAGCAATGTAGCACAATACAAAATCAATGCAGAAAAATTACTACCATTCCCATACATCAACAATGAACTTACTAAAAAAGAAATTAGGAAAACATTACTGCTCTCAACAGCATCAAGAAAAGCTAAATATTTTGGAATTAATCTAACCAAGGGAGCAAAAGACTTCAACAACAAAAACTATAGAACTCTAAAAATATGATATCAAAGAGGATATCAGTAAATGAAAAGATCTCTTCTGTTCTTGGATAGGTAGAAGCAGTATTGCCAAAATGGCCATAATTGCAAAACTGATATATAGATTTCTTGCAGTCTCAATAAAAAACAAACAGTACTTCTGACAGAACTAGAAAAAAAATCCTAAAATTTATATGAAACCAGAAGAGATGTACAGTAGCAAAAGCAATCCTGGGTAACAAGAGTAAAAACCAGAAGGCATCAAAATCCCAGATTTCAAGTTATATTTCAAAGATATAGCGATAAAATAAGCATGGTACTGGCACAAAAACAGGCATATGGATCACTGGGACAGAGCAGAGAATGCAGACTCAGCCCTGGATGCACTAAGCCACCTGATTTTAGACAAAACAGTCAAAAATGATATAATAGATATCATGTAAAAGAAAGATAATATTCAAAAGGGAGGAGAACTAGAAAGGGAAGAGTGGGAAAAGAAGGAAGGGAAAAAGAAGAGAAAGGAAAAAGGGGAAAAATGGAAAAAATGTAAATAAACCTGCTGTAAATAGGGAAGAGTGGGGGTATGGAAGGGAGAGGTGGAGAAGAGCGTGGGGAACCAAGATATGTACAGATACAAATTAACCATGATGAATGTAATCATTATGTATACAATGTACTATGTTCTTGGTAAAAAAAAAAAAAACCCAAAAACAAAAAAATAGCAACAACAACAATAACAACAACAAAACATATAGTGGAAGAAAGATAACCCCTTTAGCAAATGATGCTGGGAATTGGCTATATACATGCAGAAGATTAAAGATAGACCCTATCTCTCACCATGTACTAAACTAAAATGGAAATTGATCAAATATCTAAATATTAAAACAGAAACACTTGACCTACTCAAAGATAAAATAGGTAAAACTCTTGAAGTTCTAGATATAGGCACAGACTTTCTGAATAGAACCACAGTTGCACAAGAAAAAATATCAAGAATTAACAAATGGGTTTATGTCAAATTAAAATTCTTCTATACATTGAAGGAAACAATCAACAGAGTGAAGAGATAAAACTGAGAAAAAAAAATGAGAGAATGAGAAAAATATTTACCACCTCTACCTCTAAGGGTGGACTAATATCTAGAATATATGAACTCGAAAATTAGACCCTCCCAAACAAAATACCCAACCAAACAATGGACAATTGAAATGAATATACATTTCCCAGAAGTACAAATAGCTCATGAATACATGAAAAATGTTCAACGTTGCTTACTATTACAGAAATACAATTTAAAACAATGCTGACATTTCATCTGACTCCAGAAAGAATGTATTCAACAAGAAATCAAATAATAAATGTTGGGAAGACTGTAGTGAAAATGGAGCCCTCTTACACTGTTGGTGGGAACTGAAACTCTTTCAACCACTATGCCAGTTAGTGTGGAGATTTCTCAAAAAACTAAAAATATGAATTCCATTTGACCCAAGTACTCCCTTACTAGATATCTTTCCTAAAAAGTTAAAGACATCATATTAGAGTGATACATCGTATTACAGTAATATCCATGTTTATAGCAGCACAATTACTAATAGGTAAGTTTTTGAAGCAGCCTAGATATCTATCAACATATGAATGGATAAAGAAAATGTAGTATTTATACATAATGGAAAAGCACTCTGATGTAAAGAAAGATAAATTTGAGTCACTTGTACAAAAATGGATGCATCTTGAAACCATGATATTAAGTGAAATACAGCAGGTTAAATATCATGTGATTTGTCTTATATGGTAAATCCAAAGTTTAAATACATTTAAAAAACAAAATAAAAGATAGATAAAAGGAAAAGGGGAGATAGATCTTCTATAAATTGGAAGGGGACCATGATACGGACAGAGGGAGTAGGGGGAAAGGGAACATAAAAATGTGTTAAGATACATCATGGGCACGTTCCAAATAACTTTAATGAAACTAGTCATTACGTATCACAAACATGTACTAATAAATCAAAACCATATTAACTGTCTTTCAGAAAAATGTAGAATGGCAGAGAACTCCCCGCCATTCTGTAGATTGTCTCTCACTTTCTGATTCCTTTGTTATGTAGAAACTTTTAAATTTCGCATAATATCCTAACTGTCAAATCATGCTCTTTTCTCTGAATTATTGGAGTTCTCTTGAGGACTACTGTATAGATAACAGATTTCTTAACTATTTAGGCTGTACTACTGTGGAACTTGCCAGTGGCTAGGATTGCCGGTACCTATGCTGAGAGAGTTTGCTGGGACTCTCTTTTATGTTTTTATCCCTATGAAGGGAAATGGCTTTGTCCGTCTCTGTGGAGCCAAGACAGCAGGTACTGGGATATCTTGTTCCTCTCATCCTGCTGCTGTCCCAGGTCTCTGGATTTGACAGGGTTTCCTGGTCCTTTTTGCAGGGAAGCAGGTGAATGCTGGGTGCTTCTGTTCAGTCATCCGACTGCTTTTATTGATTCTTAAATAGGCAGGCTTGGGAATCACTTTTCTAAGGTTACATCTTTTAAATATCTCTTTAGAATTTTACAAGGCTGAAAAAGAAGATTCTGAAGATGGGTTTTAATGGGTATTTCCACAATGAGCAGGAATGTGAATCTCCATTTGTTCCATTATTGGTGTTATTCCCAAAACAAGAATGATCAAGGCCACAAATTCACATATCTAATACAGGAAACAGAATCACAGAAGTTATTCTTCATTGTTCAAAATAAGGACACTCTTTATCTTACTTGAGAATTCTCCTTTCTAAAATTTTAAAAATCTTTTCTACAATATAGTGATAGCTATAACTTATGGAATACATCTCGTGTTCTAGAACTGGGTCTTACACGTCCTTTTTCATTTTTCATTTCCTCAAATACAAGTCCTTTTAAATCCATATGCTATATAGTTATATTTACTATATAACTCTCTCTCTTTCTGATTATCTTTGATATTTGTGAGCAGTTGGTCATGATCAATCATCCAATGTGTCTCAATTATCTAGTCTGCTGTTTTTCTGGATTCAGGCTTTGGATTCCAAGTTTGAATTTGACCATGGCCTCAGCCAATTATGTCTCCTGCTTTTATGGCTCTTGATTCCTACTCCTTCTGGTTCTAATCCAGAATTTTCTGAATTTTTTAGTCAATAGTCTGACCTCATCAGTCTTCCTCAAAATCTTTCTTTATAGCTTGGCCCCCAACCAAGGTCTTAAACATCCTGTTGATTGTTTATCACTCCTAGTTTTAGTTCTTGAAATTTCAACAACTACATGAAATTTGAATTTCATGTCAGGGTGGTTGATCCTGAAAAGTGACAGGGGCAGAAAGGGTCGGTGAAGGAGAGGATCTGTTTTGCCATCAAAGATTCAAATGAATGTCTTTTGTCCAAGAGTCACTTAGTGTCCTAAAAGTCAGTAATGAGAAGTATACCTCAGCTAAAGTGCAAACTGGCATTTTGTCTTGCAGCAACAGGTCAGAATTGACATTTTGGATTTCCCAACAAAAGCCACTTCGACTTCCAGCTGTACAGATCCTATTTTTGGCCTGAAACAGTCTCCGAAAGGGTAGTATTTGGTTTGAGTTGAAAATTGTCTAAGTACTTTGAAAGTCAAGCAATGATTTTTCTGCCAGTCGTGAGTGATTTTCAATAATGTTAAATGTTCTCCTTTTCAAATTACTGCTAACATGTCAACTAACAAAAGCTTCTAACTCAAATCAGCAACTTTTATAGGAAAGAGGTTGGCAAAGCCCTAGCACAAAACAATAGGAAGACCAAATTAATTTTTGCATTGTCTTTTAAACATTGCCTCCTGCATTCTAATTGAAATAAACAATCAAGAAGTTTACCTAATTCCAAGAGTTATCCTAAGGCCAAATTTTAAAATAGTCATAAATGCAATTTTATTTCTTCTTCTTCTCCTTTTCTGAGTTGTTTCCTCTCCTTCAAGTTTGACAACCCTGCTCACTCCATTAGTGCCTACTGTTTAGAATATCATGTCTTCACAACTGGAGACATTAGTGTTAGGAGTGTTGTCATCTACTTAGGAGAATATTGTGAAATTAGTATTTGAAGGGAGAGCTTTCTAGACACTCAACTGAAAGAAACGATTCATTAGTGGTTGCAATTTTGATACCAGTCAGGAATGTCCAAGAAGGGAGAAAGTTAAGGGATGAAGAATCTCCAAACAGTCCTCAAATCATGCCACCCACCAAACAAACACTTAATTATAAAGATGGCTCCTTTGTCACATTCTTAAATTCACATTTTTACTTAATCAAGTTAAGATTCTCCATGGCAGCCTAGAAAAAATAGCATTCACATGTTGCTCTGGGGCACTCACCAAGGTTAGCAGGAATGTAGCTACACAGAAAGGTAGAAAATTTCCTGATGAGAATAAAACCCGAACAAGATAGAAAACAAATGAAATAAATAGGGAAAGAGAATAAGAAGCAAAACTACCACTGTACATCAGTGCTGCCACAGCGCAGGTTTAGAGAATAGGCCATTTTGTGAAATGCCCCAAATTCTCCAGCAGAAGAAACCCCTAGAGCTGGAAGCCAGCTCAGTGCTCACCTTGGCCACCACTGGACTCAGTTCAGGCCCAATCCAGTGGCAATTCTGCTGGGATGCAGGGAAGTAGAAACTGAGGTATTGATGCAAGGGAGAGTCTCCCTAATCCTGGGTTTCATGGAAATTGCAAGTCAGATGGAAACATGGAGGAATTTAGTGAGGCTAGAAGTCATAATAGCTAACCTGGACAGTACAGACTTGGGGAGCACTGAACAGATTATGCAAGAGTTCCTTGATAAATCTAAAAGAAAGAATTTAAGGCTCTTTGGCTTAGAATGTGTTAAAATTCAGGCCAATGGCTTAAAAATATCTATTACCTGAAATTATAAGAGAAAATTTCTCTAAATTGGAAGAGAGGGATACTCAAGTAAAGGAGGCATTTAGAACCCCAAATAGACATGACTAGAAAAAAACTCCAAATGATACCTCATAGTCAAAATGCCAGAAATTCAGAACAAACAATATAAAAAGCTTTAAGAAGTGCCAAATAATGTATAAAGGTGAAGCAGTCGGAATAGTCGAAAATTTCTTAGCAGAATCTTTAAAGGGCAGGAGGGCTTGGAATGCAGTTTTTCACGCCTTGAAAGAAAATAATTGAAAACCCTGCAAAGCTATCCTTCAAAAATCTAAGAAAGAATATATATCTTTCATCACAAGTACAAACTAGAGAAATTCATGACCACGAAGACAGCATTTCAGAAAATACTTAAGGGAATCCTAAACACAAATCAAGAAGACAATAGTTATGAGACAAAGGGAAAGGGTAAAGGTCATTGAGAAAGAAGAAAAAAGAAAAACAGAAAAGAATCAAACACTAGGAAAACAACAAATTGACAGAAATCAGTACACATCTTTCTATAATAGCACTTAATTTAAATGGTTTTAACTCTCCAATTAAAAGACACAGATTGGCAGACTGGATTGAAAAACAAAGCCCATCCATGTGTTGTCTGCAAGAGAGATACCTCATCTGCAAAGACATACAGAAACTTAAAGTGAAAAGATGGAAAATGATACTCCAAAGCCACTAGAACCCAAAAGCGAACAGGAGTAGGTATGTTAACATCTGACAAGGCAAACTTCAAATCAAAGCTGACCAGAAGAGATGAAGAAGGTCACTACATATTGGAAAAGAGAAAAATTCACCAAGAAGAGGCAACAATTATAAATATATGCATTCACTGAACACTGAACATCTGTATGCCAAAATTCACAAAATAAACACTACTTCACGTAAAAGGACAGAGATTCCAGTACAATCCTATGGGGCAGGGGCTTCAACTCACACTATCACAAGCAGTCAATCAGACAAAAATCAACTAAGAAACATGAGAATTAAACTACACTGTAGATCAGATGGACTTCACCAATATCTATCGGGTGTTTCATCCAACACCAGCAGAATACACATTCTTTTCACCATGCCATGAAACCTTCTCCAAAATAGACAGTGTTTTAGACCATAAAGCAAATCTCAATAGAGACAAAAGAATTGAAATTATCCCACGCATCCTATCAGATCACAAGGGAATTAAACTAGAAAACAATAGCAAAAGAAACACAGAGAGATAATAATACATAAACACATAGAGATTAATAATACACTCAGATGACCACTAGATAACCGAAGAATCCAGGGGAGAAATTAAAAATTTCTTAGAATCAAATGATATTGGAAATACTATATATTGGAAACTACGGAACACAATGAAAGCATACTACGTTTGTAGCTGTGAATGCCTATGTTAGAAAAACAGAGCAAGCCCAAATAAATAATCTAATAATGCATCTCACAGTCCCTGAAAAGCAAGAACAAAGCAGACTCAAAACCAGTAGAAGACATAAAAGAGTTCAGAGCAGAAATTAATGAAATCAAAACTAAAACAAATAAAAGGATCAATAAATCAAAGAGTTGGTTCTCCGAAAAGATAAATAAAATTGATAATCCCATAGACAAACTTACCAAAAGAAAGGAAAGGCCCAAATTAATAAAATTAGAAATTAAAAAGGCAAGATTATAACCAAAATTGTTGAAATCTAGAAGCCAGTCAGAAATTACTTTCAAAACTTATATTTGAACCAACTGGAGAATCTGGAAGACAAATTGCTAGCTACATATAAACTATCTGAGCTGTGTCAAGATAATATACAAAGTCTAAACAGATCAAATATGAGCAATGAGATTGAAGCAGTAACTAAAATTCTTCCAACTGGGAAAAGCCCAGGATCAGATGGATATACAGCTGAATTTACGAGATAGACCCTTGAGGAGAATTAACACCAATTCTCCTCAAACATTTTTCATATAGCAGAAGGGAAACTTGTCTTCCTAAATTTATTCTATTAAGTCAGCATTATCCTGGTACTGAAACAAGATAAGGATTCAACAAAAAAGGAAAACTACAGACCAATATCTTTGATGAACATAAATGCAGAAATCCTCCACAAGATCCTTGCTAACAGAATTCAACTTCACATTAAGAATATCATATACCAGGGGTTGGGGATTTAGCTCAGTGGTTACAGTGCCTGCCTTGCAAGCACAAGGTCCTGAGTTCGATCCCCAGCACCCAAAAAAAAAAAAAAAAAAAAAAACCAAAACAAGAATATCGTATACCATAAAGTTCATTTTGTCCCAGGGATTCAAGGGTAGTTGCACATACTTGATCAGTGAACGTGACAGACCACATAAACAAAATCAGAGATGAAAATCACAAGATCCTCTCAACAGACACTGAAAAGACCTTTGACAAAATCCAACACCGCTTCATGATAAAAACCCTATTGAAAATAGCTATAGAAGGATCTTACCCAAAAATGATAAAAGTCATATATAGCAAACCTACAGCCAATATCATATTACATGAGGGAGAAACTGAAATAATTCCTTCTAAAGTATGGAATGAGATAGGTGTGGACTCACCAGTCCTATTTAATACAGTACTCAAAACTTTAACCAGAGCAATCAGATGAAAGAAAGAAATAAAAAGGATAGGAAAGAAGGAAGTCAAATTATCCCCATTTGCAGATAATATGATTCTTTACTTAAAAAGACCCCAAACTCCCACCAGAAGTCTTCCAGTCTAACAAACTCAGAAACATGGAAGGATACAAAATCAATACACAAAAATCAATCATGTTCCTCTAAACCAATAATGAATCCACCAAGAATGAAATCAGGAGACCAATTCTAGTCACAATAGCTTCAAAAAATAAAATCCCTAGGAGCTAGCCTAACCAAGGGGGTGAAAGACCTCTATAATGAAAATTACAGAACTCTGAAAAAAGATATTGAAGAGGACATTAGAAAATAGAAAGACATATTTTATTCTTGTACTGGCAGACTTAAGATTGTTTGAATGGCCATATTAACTAGAAAAAGCACCCCTGAATTTCATTTGAAATCAGAAAAGACCCAAAATAACCAAAGAAACCCTGAGCAAAAGGAGCAGTGATGGAGGGATTACTATACCACACTTCAAGCTGTACCATAAAGCCGTATTAACAAAAACAACCTGGCACTGGCACGGAAACAAAAGTGTAGACTTGAAATGCAACATAAACACACAGAAACAAACCCAGCACCATACAGCCATTTGATTTTTGATAAAGAGGTCAAAAACACATGTGAAAACTGTGGAGCAGATCTCGCTCTGCCAGGCCCTGCAGAAAGGCCTCCCTGTACATGATCACAGCCTGCACCTGCTGGAGGCCTAGATTGCTGTGGGTGGTGTTGCTCAACCCATGCACAGCCACTGCCTGCCCGCGGATGTAGCCTACCAGTGAAGCTACTTTAACGAGGAGATGAGCTTGTTCCTGGCTGGCCCAGCAACGATGCCAAGGGCTTCTTAAACTCCAAGATGCATGAGAACCTCATCTACCTTATTCTTGTACTGGCAGACTCGACATCGTTTGAATGGCCATATTAACCAGCAGCTGCTGGAGCACTGAGTGGAGGACCCTGAGACAGGCCTGTGCCTTCTGCCACTCACGGATAAGGCTGCCAAGGGCGGTGAGGTGGTCTACCCCAACTTGGAGGCCCTGGGCATCTTTGAGAAGGCTGCCGTGTCTGTACCATTCAGCAAGTTTCAGGGCAAGAGACTAGCCATTTGGGAGATCATCGGCTCAGAGTACTTCTTGGCAGCACAGTGGCAGGACTTGCCACAGCAGTTCACGAGGGTTGTATCGCAGCAGAGAAGATCATCAAGATTGTCATTACAGTGGTGGAGGAACATGAGAGGAAAGATCGGCTCTGCTTCAAGGGCCTGGGAACCTTGGTACCTGCTGCCCAGCTGGTGGACAGCAGGGTCATTGACTGTGACCTCTACCAGCAGCTTCTGCAGGGTGGGATGTCTGTGCAAGAAGTGGCTGAGGCAGATGCCATGCACTGGTCACTGAGGGGTGCCAATATCATTGCGGGCATGTGACTGGAAGAGGCAGGGCAGAATCTGAGCATTTATGAGGCCCTGAAGAAAGACCTGCTGCAGTTGGATACAGCTGTGGCCCTGCTGGAGGCCCAGACAAACACCAGGCTCATTGTTAACCCTGCCACTACTGTCGGCTGATCATGGATGAGGCAGCAAGTCCTGGCCTGGTGGGCCGTGAGTTGCATGAGAAGCTGCTGTCAGCTGAGACGGCTCTGGTGGGTTACAAGGCAGAGTGTCTTTCTGTTCTAGGCCCTGAAAAAAAGGCCTCATCCCCTAGTAACAGGGCCTGTGTCTGCTGGATGCCCTGAGCAAGAGTCACTTTGTGCCCCTAGACTCTGTTGCCTGTCCCTGGGGGGCCACCTGGATGAGGAGACCGACAGGGCCTTGTCAGCAGCTAGGGGTGATAACACGATCTACCTTGACCCCAGCACGTGAGAACAGTGATCTATGGCCAGCTCCAGCTGCGGTGCCAGCCAGACAGGTGGATGGGGCTGAGCCTGTTGTTTTTCTCAGAGAAGGCCAGCTGGACCTGGCAGGAGGAGATCCACTCTGAGCTCCAGGCCCACGAGGCTTTTGAAAAAGGCCATTGTCAAGGTCCTTGTGGGCAGCTAGGGAGCAAAATAGTGACGGCGCAGGAGCTCATCAACTTCAAGTACTTCGCAGAAGAGTGGCGGCCAGAACTGCTGCAGCAGCTCTACACGAGCAAGGTCACTGTGGAGAAGTTCACCAAGACCCTCGTCACCATCCTCTCCTTGGGAGACCAAGCAGCAGCAGTGGCTGTCCTTTGATGGACTCTGTGCTCCCATGCTGGCCAGCTAGTTGTTGGCCACTAACCTCTCTGCAGAGCCCCTTTTGAGCACTTCAAGGATGGCAGGACATCAGTCAAGAACCTCTCAGAGGTGGGCTCCATGCAGATGCTGCTGCAGGGCAATGACTAGATGGCTGACATCTACCTAGAGGACTCCAAGGAGAAGGTGACTATTTATGAGGCCATGTGCCCAGGACTGCTGAGACCCAGCACAACCACCCTTCTGCTAGAGGGCCAGGTGGCCGCTGGCTTTCTGGTAGACCTGATGTATAACCAGCTCCTGTATGGTCATGTGCTCATAAAGTGCATGTTGTGGGCCCCAAACCACACAAGAAACTGCTGAAAGCTGAAAAGGCTGTCACTGGCTGTAAGGACCCTAACTCAGGCACCACCATGTGGCTCTTCCGGTCCATGAAGAAAGGTCTGGTGCTCGTGGAGCACAGCATCTACCTGCTGGAGCCCCATATCACCACTCGTGGCATCACTGACCCCGCCCACAGCCACCACCTGCCTGTGGATGTGGTCTACAAGCACGGCTACTTCAATAAGGGGATGAGCTGCATCCTGGCTCATCCCAGCAATAACACCCAGGGCTTCTTTAAAGCCAGCCCGCAAGAGGAGCTCACCTACCTGCAGCTGCTGGAGAGCTGAATGAAGGACCCTGAGATGGAGCCTGCCCCTCCTGCCACTGACAGGGGCCTAGAAGCTTGAGGTGATGGACACCACACTGATGTATACTGAGGAGGAGACCCAGATTGACGTTCCTAGTTAAGGCCACCATGGCGTCACCACCATGTCCTTGTGGGAGGTGACCTGGTCCCCGAGGAACAGTGGGCCTGGCTTATGGCTGACTTCCAGGCAGGCTGGGTGACCAAGGAGCACATGAGCATCACCATGACCGAGATCACTGAGAAGACTGAGACTATCGGGCAGCAGAACCTGGTATCCATTAAGGACGGGTACTGCTGTCTCACTGCTGAGAGCCTGTACAAGGCCTGGATCATCTCCCTTGACTGCTGCAATCTGCTCCAGAAGGTCCTGGAGCTGGGGTCTGCCTGGTACTACCTCTACAGCCCAGGCTCAGTGACTGCTAACTATGTGTCCAGCTCCAATCAGATGCTGTCTGCCTACCAGGCCCTCGAGGAGGGACTGCTGAGTGCCAACATGGTCCACTTGCTGCTGGAGGCCCAGGCGGCCACAGGCTTCTTACTGGCCCCAGTAAAGGGCGAGTGGCTGACTGTGGATGGGACTGTGTGGAAGGGCCTGGTGGGCCCTAAGCTGCAAGACCAGTGTTCTCGGCCGAGCAAGCTGTTACTGATTACTGAGACTCCAATGCAGAGCAGATCATCTCACTCTTCCAGGCCAAGAAGAGGGAGCTGATCCCTGAAAACTAGGCACTACAGCTGTTGGATGCTCATCTAGCCACAGAAGACATTGCAGACCTCCCGCCTGGGCTTCCACCTCCCACTGTATGTAACCTACCAATGTAGTTACCTCAACAAGTACACGTATAATCAGCTTTTGCATCCCTGTGAAGTGCACAGCTATGCGAACTCCTCCAGTGACAGCACCTCAGCTACACACAGGTGCCACCTTGATAACAACAGCCAGATGCTCTTGCTGCTCTTGGAAACCTGCAAGATGACTTTCCACGGCCACTGTGAGCAGATCACCATAGAGGAGCTGGTGCACTTGAAAGTCGTGGAATGGGCCGTAGCACTGGAGCTGCAGGAGGGCCTGACTTCCATAGGGGAGGTCACCAAGAACTTGCAGAAGTTCCTTGAGGGCACCAGCTGCATCGCTAGGGTCTTTATCAATGCCACCAAGGAGCAACTCTCAGTCTATCAGGCCATGAAGAAGGGCATTGTTGGCCCTGGCACTGCCTTCGAAGCCCTGGAGGCCCAGGCAGCCACCGGCTACATCACTGACCCTATCAAGGTGTTCAAGCTGACTTTGGAGGAGGCCATGTGCACGGACATTGAGGGCCCCAAGTTCAAGGACAAGTTCCTGTCAGCCAAGCACACCATTACAACCTGCAAGGACCCCTACTCTGGGAAGCTTATCTCCTTCTTCTAGGCCATGAAAAAGGGCCCGATCCTGAAAGACCAGAAGATCTGCCTGCTGGAGGCCCAGATCTCCTTGGGAGGGTATTATGGTTTGTGCCTAGATGTCCCCCCAGTGCCTCATGCAGTCATAGATGGGGCTTTTTCAGAGGTGGCTGAATCTAGAGTGTGTGATGCTGGGATTAAGGGTGTGTGATCACTAAATCAATCCACTGATTGTTTGGTTCCACTTTAATCCCAGCTGCCTGGATAAGATATAAGGAGCAGAAAGAAGCTGCTAAGGTCCCTTGCTTACCTTGCTGCCTTCTGCCTATCTGCATGTCACCTTGCCTTGGATCCAGCTGATTGTGCACTGAAACCTCTACAAACTGTGAGCTAAATAAAGCTTTCTTCCTTAACTCTGGGTGTCGGGTATTTTGTCTCAGCAATGAGAGACAAGTGACTAAAACAAGGGGCATACTGATCCCAAGGAGAGCCCCCGGCCGCCCATGGAGGTGGCCTATGAGCATGGCCTCTTTGATAAGATGAACAAGGTTCTAAATGACCCTTTGCATGACACCAAGGGATTCTTTGACCCTAACCTGGAGGAGAACCTCACTTACCTGCAGCTGATGGAGCACTGTGTCCCTGACACCCAGACTGGCCTGTGCTTCCTGTCACTGAAAGAGAAGAAGCAGGAGCAGATGTCCTTCAAATCGTCAGCATTCAAGTGCCACCTGATGATCATGGACCCTGAGGCGGGCAAGGAAATATCAGCATACAAGGCCGACTGCAAGGGCCTTATTGAGCACCAGATGTAGCTGGAGCTGTTCAAGCAGAATTGTGAGTGGGAGGAGATTGCCATCTACTCCTCAGATGGCATGGTCAAGTCCATGATAATTAACTGCCATTCTGGCCGCCAGTCTGACATTGATGACGCCATTGCCAAGAATCTCATGGACTTCTTGGTGCTGGCTCAGTACAACACTGACATGCTTTTTATCCCCGAGTTTGCCAACATGCTCTTGGGGCAATGCCAAGTGGCTTCCACTTCTGGTCCTCCTTGATGGGCACCTCATTCTCTTACCTCAACAGCCCTGAGGTCTCTAGGACCCAGCTGATGTTCTGGTCTGATGCTACCGAGGAGATGGGCCCAGAGGCTGGCATTTTAGACACAGACATACTGGAGAAGGTGTCCATCATGGAGATCATGAGCAGCGACCTAGTGGACAATGTCACTGGGCAGTGGCTGCTGGAGGCACAGGCCTGCACTGGGGAAAGGGGGCATCATTGATCCCAGTATGGCTAAGTGCTTCCTTGTTGCTTGATTCTGTCAACAAGGGCCTGGTGGACCAGATCATGGTGGTTCGCATCAACCTTATCAAGAAAGCCTTCTCTGGCTTTGAGGACTCTTGCACCAAAACCAAGGTGTCAGCTGCCCAGGCCCTGAAGAAGGGCTGACAGCACTACGAGGCAGACAAGAGCTTCCTGGAGGTGCAGTACCTGATGGCCTGATAGAGCCCTACATGCCAGACACTGTGTCCCTGGATGAAGCCTTGCACATTGGATGCTCACACAGCCCAGACATTGTGTGATGTCAGCACCCATTCCAAGTACAGTACCTCACTTGCCCCAAGACCAAGCTCAAAATCTCCTACAAGGCTGCACTGGCCTGCAGCACGGTAGAGAAGGGCACAGGGACGCAGCTGCCAGAGGCTGCTGCCCAGTCTAGCAAGGGTTACTACAGCCCCAACGTGTCAGTTTCTCTGGCTCCACTACTGGTTCCCAGGCCAGTTCATCCTGTGGCAGCTTTGATACCACCAGCTCTGGCTTCTAGACGACCTTCGCCTCCTTCTCTTACTCTTCCTTAGCCTGCATGGCAGGCCTGAGCCCCTGCCTGCACTCCACCCTCCTCCTCTACATGTAGCCAGGCTCCCAGTAAAGGCACTGGGCTCTCTAACGTTTAAAAGTGTCTTCCTCCGAAGATGTGCCTCAAGTTTAACCACAAAGGCTAGCCTAACACATTAATGTCTGTCTGTTGTCCAGACGGCCCGCATTTTGGGGGATGGGGCCGACACAGCCCCACTGAACAGCACACAGCACTTGGGTCTCCCCAGTCCCTTTTACCTGCCACTTACCACAGTCGGGTGCTTGGGGGTGGACAGCTGGCCCTCAGCCCATGTTCCTGTCTACCCGAGAAGGGTTTTGCCTGCATGAGGCCCCAGCCATAAGCCAACTCCACAGGAAGCACACCTGCCAGTCCTACCTGCTGAGAGCAGTGGGGTTAGGCTTGGCAGTAAATGGCCTCCCTCCTCTCGGAGCACCTGCCTGGGGCCAGCGTTTTCCCCCAGTGTGTTTCCCAGATAGGCCTGCTCCCTCAATGGGTTCTGCTGCTGAAGGAAGGTCCCCGAGCCAGCCATCTCCTCTAGCCAACCCAGAGAAGCACTTTGCGATGGGCAGATGATGGCCCAGCTTATAGAAGTTCCCCACCCCACCCCCACACTCACTCTCCCAAGATTCCAGCCTCTGGTTTCAGTCTTGCAGCCTCAGTTCCCCTTGTAGGTATCTGTCCGTGTCCTCCCTCATATTTAAACCCTGAGAACCTGGACCCAAGGTGGGAGGCAGACATTCTGGCTAGGCAGGGCTGATGTTTCTCCAGACCTGGCCTCTCACTGGGCCCATGGTGGAGTCCCTCCTTGGGGGCTGCCTGTATACCTTGTTCCCAGATAGCCCCTGCCCCTCTTGAGCCAAGTACTGGCTGGGTGGTAGGGACCAGTGCCCCCTATCCAGCCTCTGACTGAAATTTCATGCCCCGCTAACCCAGGCTGATGGCCAGGCGGAACTGCCAGGAAGCCCACGAGTGGAGCCCTGCAGCAGCCACCCCACTGCAAAACCAATTCCAACCTTAAAAAATATGTGAAAGAAAGGATCAGTTTCTTTAACAAATGGTGGTGGGAAAACTGGAGAGCCACATGCAGACAATCTCAACAGATAATCTAGACAGATATCTAGAACCTATAAAGACCTAAAAAGATTAAACGCCATAAAACAATGAACCCAATAGAAAGTGAGTAAATGAAATGAATGAATGCATCTCAAAAAGTCCTAGTGGAAAAATAAGGTGAAACATTTCAACATCTCATCTTTACGATCAGAGAAACACAATTTAAACTACATTCATATTCTATCTTATCCAGGTTGGAATAGTGAAGAGCATCGTTAAAAAATGAACAAAATAAAATAAAAAACATTGAAAGCTGCCTGGGCGCCAGGGGAGGGGAGGAAACTGCCCACATTGTTGATGGGAATCTAAATTAGTATAACCATGATCAAAATTAATATAGAGATGCCTTAAAAGACTAAACATACAAATACCATTTGATCCATCTACAGTACTTTTGGGCATATTCCTGAAAGAATTAAGAATTTCGCTTATATGCATACATGCATACCCATGCTTGTAGGAGCACAATTCACAATAGCTAAGCTGTGGAAACAGCCTAGCTGCCCATCAACACAGGAATGCATAAAGAGAAGGTGGGGTACATATAGCTATTCAGCCATAAGGAAGAATGAAATCATGTCATTCGTAGGAAAATGTATGAAACTAGACTCCATCATGTTAAGTGGAATTATTCAGGCCTACAAAGTTAAATATTCCATGTTTTCTTTTATTTGAGAAAACTAAAAAAAAAATGTCAATAAAGAAAGAATTAAAATGAAGAAGAGAGGATGGGAAACAAGGAGGCAGACTTCTGGAGATGGGAAAGGTGATAAGCAGGAGGGAGTAATGGACTGAGATTTAATAAGATTTGTTAAATGTGTGTACCAACTCTCCAAAATAACCCCATCATCATGTAATATTAACATGCTATAATAAAATACAATAAATAATTGAGTTATTGCATATTTTGATTCTTTGAAATTTTGATGAAAGAGAGGGGGAGGGAGAGCTAGAGAGAAAGAGAAAGAGAGAGAGAGCCCTTTACCACTGTTTCACAATTTTTCTCCTAATGGGAATTACGTATTTAATTGAGATATTTAATTAAGTATTAAATTGTATTTAAGTATTTAATTGAAGTATTTAAGTATTAAAACTGAATTATTTTCTCCAAGCCACTGGCTCTTTTGTTTTCATCTAGTTTTATTTATTTATTTACATTTTTGTGGTGCTGGGGCAGAGCCTCCCACATATTAAGCGAGTGTTATGATACTGAGCTACATCACAGCCCCTGTAATTTATAATTTTTTTGTTTTTTAATCTATGAAAAGTAGAACTTTGGAACCACCGTGCACGTAGTGATTATTAATCACTATAATGAGAGAAGTAATTCACTTGTGTCTAACTTAAAATAGACTACTGATTAGAACAGCTTATTTTGGTATATCATATGACACAAATTACTTCATTTGGAAATAACTTTTATTTTATGTCTTCTTCATAACTATTTTTTTCTGCAATATTTATTATTCTTCCTTTTTTGAGCCTAGTATCTTTCATTATTTGAATGCTGTTAAATTTTTATGGTGTTATATAGAGCCAAAGATTTAATTTATAGCATAACAAAATTTGGCCAGAATGTACCTGTGCTGGGGATGTACCTCACTGGTGGCGCACTTGCTTAGCACATACTGCTATATAACCCAAAATATTTTTTAGTAAATCACTTTAGTAATATTCTTCCTGTTTTGTAATAAAATTTCTGGTACTTAATGAAGTTTGCATAGCCAAATTTTCAAAATTAATAGATCTCATTTGTTGCCAAATTTGCTAAGTGAGTGGGAAAAATATTGTGGAAGAAAACTAATCACTCCCCCAAACTCCCACAAGGTGCAAGTTATTCTTCCTTTTGCATTATCTTATAATCCCTCTAAAGTATAATAGTCTCACCCCCTTTTGCCTTGAAACTTCCTTGTTTGGCCTTTGTTTTGTATATTGTATGATCCTCCACACCCCGGGTAACAGTTTACTGTTTGACTAAAGTCTTCCAAGCAAAGTGTGAAAAATAAGAACGATATATTTAGTTTTCATAGCACTAATTATATTACATTTTTAAATGGGCTGTCTTTTATTGTAAAATTATGTTTTTTTGTGTGTGTGATATAACAATTATCTTAATTAGCGAAGTAAAAATGTTGGCAACTTTATTTTGGTCCCTAAAATTTGGGGGAAAATTTTACTGGTCAACAAAATACATGACTCTCAAACCACTTCAAAAGACTACACTTATATCGTTTTTCTCGAATTTTTTCTTGAGGTGGTTGGGATGGAAAGCGGGATTAGCACATGGTAGGCAAGTGCTCCATCACTGAAGTATACCCCGGACCTATATAGTTTTTGAAAATGTGATCTTCTTCCCTTCTTTAGAACCACAGAAGATAGCACAACATTTTATTAGCTAGTTTTATTAGTTTGTGATTTATTTGTACCTAATTCTTTATATCCCAATATATACTTTCTATAGTTTTTTTTTAAACCAACTCAGACTCTTTCAACTGAAACATTTCCATGGAAATCTCATAATTTTAAACAGTTTATTATTTCAAGTTTTTTATTTTCCTTGGCTAAGATTCCAAATATCTGGCAATCACTGTACAACTGCCTTTAAAATATATATATATATATCTGTAGAATGATTAAATCTTTTGAAGAAGTTCCAAATAACAACAGTAGATGGTGCTAGTGACTTCAAACAAAAATAGTTTTCACCCGTAAATGCATTTCAAAATGGAAAAAAAAAAAAATCAATGCGTCACAATTTGAATTTGAATAAATACCCAATGTTTAAGAATTTTTTTTAAAGGAGTTATGGCTAAAATAAAAAATTACAATGGCGCCCCGGTTCATGAATGCTTTTGTTTGCAAACAATCTGGCTAGCAAACAGAAGTGTTTGGCAAAATTTTCTTTTTGTTTGCAAACTCTTGCACTGAATGACAAACACAACCACAGCTATCTTTCCCAGACAAATACAAATATGGCCATCTTTTCCAGAATTGTAGAACAAATTAAGTTCCTGAACTGTGTAATTGGTTAAAACACTTATCAGATGGAATGCAATGAAAAGTGTCATGTTGAACATTTTTTCTCTGACTTCAGTGCCATTTTATACCCCAAAATGCCATAAAATGCTTTTTAGATAAGACGTGGATATAAATTTAAATTCCTCACTCTTTATAGGGAAAAGAACTCTTAGGCTATTTTTAAGGTTAACTTTCAAATAGGCGTTTTGCTGTTACATTGACTTCATTAGTATTTCCGAATAGAAACTATAATACATGTGAATCACAGCGTTTGCAGTTTCCTGGGGCCCCGAGAAAAAGCAAGATACTCGTTTTTCATGTGAAATGCCTAACAAAATGGGCCTTCATATATTGTTAGCCTTAAATAAATTGCTTAGAATTTGTGAGACTTACATGAAATATTCCAAATGAAAAAAATCTTAAGACTTAGAATTCACTTGAATTTGTGCAATAGCATGAAAATAGAAGTGAAATTATCACTTGGTGATTATGTTTCTAAAATCATCTTTGATTGAGATATATTATTGTATAGGGTCACAACTTAATAACTAATTTCACTATTTCCACTGTATTTTTATTTTCATTCTTGCAAACTAGATTTCTCAAATTATTTCTACAGTTATGCGCATATGGTCCCAGGGACCTGCGCTGTCCGAGGGTGGGGGAAGAGGTGCAGAGACATGGTATGACTCATTATTTTGTTCCAGTATTTGTCAGTATTTAAGTGTTGAATTATTTGTGGTTCCCCCAGAAAAAACTAATGCTCCTCCATGGAAGTAGTAGAATGTGAATCATATCCAAAAAATCTAGTGAAGCTTTAAAAAAGCCCAAATTTTGAGCACAGCTGGCCTGCTCTCCCAGGTGCGACCCCAGCGCCAGCCGTCAGGGGGCGTAAACAGCTTTCGCGCGAATGGGGACTTGAACCACCAACGCTCAGATTAAGAGCCTGACGCTCTGCCGACTGAGCCGCCCGGCCCGCTAAAAAAAAAAACCCTTCCTCTTTAAAAGTATATAACTTTACAGTGATCCTATCCATGTCTCAATGAATTACACTTAATGAAAACTATCATATGTGGATTCTCGCCTATCCACAAATATATACTCAGTTTGAGAAAAAGAAAATAATGCATTTATACACATTTATTAAAATCAACTAGTCTTCTGCCCAAACTGATTTCCTTGAATTCAGAACTTTAAGCAAAAATTTTAAACAAAGAAATCCAAATAGTGTACCTCATTTTACTTTGTTAAAATGCTACTAAAACTTTTCCCATGTGATAAAAGGAACCACAAACACAATTTGTCATGCCCGTGAGCCCCTAAAACTGTTTTTATACTGGCACATGAATTCATAAAACTAGGGAGGATGTTATCTTTTCTTCCTAAGCATTTTACATTATTTTCAAAATGTAATCGTCACACTCTGACATGTTTGCGAATAATCTCCTCTGCCCACATGGAAAGTATGTGTTTTAGAGGTCTTCTCCATTTATTTCAGTCTCACTGTTATAGAAATCACAGCAGTGATTTAATTAGAATGAAGTTTTTTGTTTTCACTTTATGCTCCTCTAACTGCTTTACCTGAAACCCCTCGTTTCAGACTAATTCTCGAAATCATTGTAAATCATAATTTGTAAGGGAGTGAATTATGTGTACAATTTATCCTGTTACTAGAAACTATGCTTTGTGTAAGCATGCTATCAGAATTGAAGGTTCAATTTTTCAAATTCCAAAATTAACTATTTTGTTTAAAGTAGTAAAGCGTCATTTACTTCATACTGCTATTAGTCTGTTTATTCTCTGAAAGTCCACATTGAAAATGTAACCCAAGTGGAATAAAATTTAGTCCAATTGCTGTTAGGTGGAGCAATGTGCACACACTATGTACCATTCCGTTTAGGTGGTAAGAAAAACCATGAAATTTTGACCTCAGTATACGATGATTTACTGTAAATGTTAAAATAATAATAAGAAGAATTTATATCCCTAGTCCTGTGCATTTTTAAGCAGGAAAAAACAGTCAAATGTCATGCCATTGTTTTAACATGAGTATCACCCAGGAAGCACATCCTAATTTAATATTATAATCCTATTTTTAACATAATAATCCTATTTTTAATATAAAAATGCTTGAGTGGGGTAGGAGAATGAAGTAGAAAAAAGGACATTTTTACTTGCACTCATTTTGGTAAGCCATTTCATTTAATGTAGCACCGTAAATGTCATTTCCTTGCATTGTGGATACAGATAATAACGGGTCTGTTACTAGCAAAGGGAGGGAACAGATATTTTTGGCTACCTACCGTGTACCAGTTTCTTTGCTGTGTTCTTTATATCTATTATTGCTGTGAATGTTATTAGTGGAAAACAATTCTCTAAAAGAACTTGAGATCTTTGAATTTTATGTTCCACTTTTAAACAAGACTCACAAATACTAAAAGGATATAGGTTAAATGGAGTATACATAAAAACTAGAAAATCAAAATAGCTAACCTGGAATTTAAAATAGCAATAATTTATTATAAGAAAATCTTACCTGTGGTGAATTATGTCATGTATGAATCAATCTAATGGATAAGCCTTCTATCTATCCAGGACTTTGAAGACTTAGGCATATTAGATTAGATGGGGGACCTTCTTGGATGTTAATTATTTCCCCGTGAGTAATTGTTCTCTGTGGAAAACAATGTCAGTGATTACTAGTGTTACAGAATTTTAGGAGAACACTGCAATACACAGTCTGCTCAGTCCATTCAGTGCTCTGGAACACCAAAATTAATTTAACCAAAGCAAATGGTCTTAAGGAGAACTATAACATAATTTCTTTGGTGCAACTGCTACTGAGCTGGATTTAATAAGTGAAAGGGGAAAGAGATAAATAAATAATGATGTATGTAGTATTTTCTTTTTGTTCCAAGGGGAGTATTTACAGAAGGGCTATTTTTATGTAGATATCAATTTAAGGTAGTTCAGCCGGCCTAACTAAAACACAAAAGCACACATTTCAAAAGGTCTTTTGGGCCTCAGTTTTCTTATACACAGTGGAGTATGTAGTTAAACACAGGTGGAGAGGACACAGAATAACATTCTCGTTTAGTACAATCACTATTTAGATAAAACTGCAGTTATAACATTACATCTCATCCTCTTCACAGTAAGCCAATAAGTCCTAAGGGCATTGTTTATTGCACTAATGCTGATACTGGGCGGGAATTCTTATTTTGAAATCAAAGTAACAAGTGGTCAATGCAGTGCATGTGATAGCTCACTGACGACAGGATAGAAATTTTATTAGAAAACCCAGTACTGGCCCAGTATGTGTCAGCCCTACACATAACAAAAAAGCAAGTGCAGGTGCCTCTGACTGAAAATATTATTACAAAATCAACATTTGTAAGACTCTATTATTTGTATGAATTCTTGATTCTGTAGTAGGAAGGGAAACACTAAGATGTTCTGGGACATAAGAGAGCAATAGGAAATCAAAACTGCCTAGCTGAGGTATGTACCATTTCAGGATCTGTGGGTTGTATGTTCCTCAAGGGGAGGGCCATTTCTAATTCATGGTCTGTAGCCTCATCTTGCCTAACATAGTAATCTGCATTAAGTACATGGGCAGTAAACATGACTCGATGATAGTATTACTGATTCTGAAGGGCTGAGATGACTCAAAACACAATGAGAAGTGGTTGGGCGATCATAAATTTTGAAAGAATGGATAACAACCCATATACTGATTCAAGTAACCTACTATTTAAGTATTTAAATTCTAGATATCATCTAAGGACGCTGCCTTCTAAGAGTCAGCCTGCTTACATAATAGAACACATTACAAAAATCTAACCATACATTTGTTCCTGCTCTCTAAACAGATTATTTCTTATTAGACAGTTTCTTAGGTTTACAAGTTCAAAGTGGGTTATCAGGATAAGGGGGATTTCTAGAAAGACTTCAGGGAAGCAAAAGTCCACATACCACCCTCTTAGAAGGGAAATATCAATTTTATTTATCTTTAATAAATAGTGAATATCTCGGTAACAATACTGCTCTAGAAACTACTCCTTATGTTGCATAGTGAAGTCAAACACAGGAAAGTGGAACAAATGACAAGAGACTAGATTGTATTTACCCTCCTCAAATATTTAATCATCAGCAATATAAATCTAGCTCATCTCTTGTCACTCAGCAGCGGAATCAGAAAAGGCTGAATTGGAACCACGTTTTCCAAGACAGCAGTCCATTTTGAAGATGACCCATTCCCACTGTAAAAATAGTTGCACTAGGGATTGTATAATATAGTAATATAATATGGTGTTATTTCGGCATGCAGTGTGACTATTAATATAAGAGAATAATAAATGAGTCTGCCTTAATGGAAAAATACAAAAATAACATTTAACAATTTTACAAACCTTAATACAAGTACGAAACAGAACGATATCACAAGGAAAGAATAGTTACAGGACAACATGCTTCTCTTTTCTTTCTTTCTTTTTTACTCCTGTGGCTTTTAAAAAAATTTATTTGTACAAGTTTTCAGTTCATGTAGTTTACAATTGTTTTGGGGAATGGATACGTGTACATATTACAGCATGTTTCTTTTTGTTTATTTGTTTCTTTTTTAAATCCACCCTCCTCCCCTCTCCCTCCCTTCCTCCTGCTCCATTTCCTATCCTAATTTTCATTCTTGTTGATATTGTCTTAGCACTTGTTATGGTATATAATGTGTACGTTAATTGGGGTTTTTGGGTTCCCCTAAAAAATGTGACTTTTTTTTTTTTTTTGGTGCTAGGGATGGAACTCAGGGCCTTGTGCTTGCTAGGCAAGCACGCTACCACTGAGCTAAATCCCCAACTCCATTATTCTCATTCCCCTCCTCCTCACCCCTAGCCTTTGTTCCCTTGGACCCCTTCCCTCTTGCAAGAGATCCATTGCATTGTCCCTGTCTGTCCATCCTTTATCATTTTCTTTATTTGTACTTTGCTTCACTCAAATGAGAGATAACATACAGTATTTCAGCTTGTGTGTCTGGTTTATTTCACTTAATATGATATGTTTCCAGGTCCACCCATTTTTCTGCAAATATCTCAAGTTTGTCATTCTTCAGACCCAAATAGTATTCCATTACATAGAGATGCCACATTTTCTTTATCCAATCATCTGTTGATGGTTATACAGGCTGCTTCCAGGATTTAGCTATTACAAATTGTGCTGCTATAAACACATGGCATACTTGTGTCACTGTAGTGCGATGACTTAAACTCTCTGGGGAAGACACCTAGCATGGGGTTAGCTGGGTCATATGGGATTCCTAATTTCTGTTCTTTGAGAAATCTCCATAATGATTTACATAATGATTGTACTAATTTACTTTCCCGTGAACAATGTAGGAAGGTTTCTTTTTTCACCACAGCCATGACAGCATTTTTTATTGTTTGATTTCTTAATGATTGCCATTCTTTCTGAAGTAAGATGGAATCTTTGCATTGTATTAATTTGCATTTCTCTAATGGCCACAAATGTTGAACATTTTTTGCATATTTGTTGTCCATTTGTATTTTTTCCTCTATGAACCGTATGTTAATTTCTCTTGCCCTTTTTTGACTGGATCTTTCATTTTAGGTGTTTAATTTTTTTGAGTTCTTTGTACATTCTAGATATTTGTCCTCTGTCTAAGGAGCAGCTGGAAAAATTTTTCCCATTTTGTAGGATATCTCTTCCCTATAATGACCGATTCTTTTGTTGTACAGAAGCTTTTTAGTATAATATAATCCCATTTGTTGATTCTTGGTGCTATTTCTTGTACAATTGAAGTTCTGCTAAAAAAAAAAAAAAACCCTTTCTTACACCTATGTCTTCAAGTGTTTTACCTATTTTATGTTCTTATGTCCAGTAGGTTTAATGTTTCTGTTTGAATGTTTAGATCTTTGGTCTATTTTGATTTTAATTTAGTACATGGTGAGAGATGAGTGCAATTTCAATCTTGCAAACATAACCAGTTTTCCTGACACCATTTGTTGAATAGGCTATCTTCCCTCCAACATACACTTTCTGCCCCTTTGTGAAAGATCAAATCATTGACTATTCTGAGGGAGGCGTCTGTGTCCTCAGTTCTGTTCCATTGATCCGCACACCTGTTTTTGTTCCAGTATCACAATGTTTTAATCAGTACTGCTTTGTAGTATAGCTTTAAATCAGGTATTGCTATGGCTCCTGGTTTGTTCTTATTGCCCAAAGTTACTTTTGCTCTTCGGGGTCTCTTGAATTTTAGGATTGTTTTCTCTAGATCTGTAAAGTAAGCTGTTGATATTCTGATTGGGACTACATTGGTTCTGTGTAACAGTTTTGGGAGTGTGGGTATTTTGACAATATTGGGTCTGTGTATCCAGGAGAAGGGAACATCATTCTCATTTTCTTATGTCTTCTTCAATCTCCTTTTTCATAGTGCTGTAGTTTTCTTTGTAGATATCTTTTACTTTCCTGGTTAGGTTAATTCAAAAGTATTTCATTTCTCTTGAACCTACTATGAATGTTATTGTTTTCATAATTTCATTGTCATCCTGTTCATCCTTGGTGTACAAAAGTGCTAATGATTTTTGTGTGTTGATCTTGTATCCTTGCTAAAAAGCTGGTTATTAATTTTAAGAAGGATTTTGGGTTGTTGTTGTTGGAGTTTTTTGGGTCTTCTATGTAGAGTTTCACGTCACCTTCTAATAATGATAATTTGAGTTCTTCCTTTCCTATATGTATCCCTTTTATTTCTTTCTCTTACATGATTGCTCAACTAATGATCCAACCACTATGTTGAATAGAAGAGGTGATAGCGGACATCCTTGTCTTGTTCCTGATTTTAAGAGGAATGTTTTTAGTTTTTCTCCATTTAGTGTGCTGCTGGCTATTGGTTTGTCATAAATAGCCTTTTCACATTCGGGTATGCTCCTTCTATACTTATTTTTTTCAGGGTTTTTGTGAAGGGGTGTTGTGTTTTTGTTGAAAGCCTTTTCTACATTTATTAATATGATCATATGGATTTTGACCTTGCTCCTGATTATGTGATTCATTACATTTATTGACTTGCATATGTGGAACCATTTTACTTCTCTGAGATGTAACATCTCTGAGATATCATTAACTTCCAGAATTTTTAAAATTTCTTCTTTGATTTCTTCTGTGATGCATTGGTTGTTTAGGTGTATATTGTTAATTTTCCAGGAGCTTTTATCTTTTCCAAAATTTCTTTGGTCGTTGATTTCTTTTTCCATTGCACAGTGGTCTGATAGCATGCATGGGGTAATTTCACTTCTTTTTTATTTATGTAAGCTGGTTTTATAGACTAGTATGTGATCTATTTTTGGAAAAGTACCATGTGCTACTGAAAATATATACTCTCTTGTAGAGGGGTGGAATAGTCTGTATAAGTTTCTTGCATCTGTATATTCAAGGTTGTGGTTCAGCTCTGATACTTCTTCATTGGTTTTTTTGTTTAGTTGATCTGTCTCTTTGAAAAAGTTGAGTGTTAAAATCTCCTACTATGATTGTGTTACTGTTTATTTGGTCTATTAATTTCAGTAGCTTTTGTTTTATGAAGATAGGCAATACAGTATTTGGTGCATATGTAGTCATCAATGTTATGCCTTCTTGTTGGATTGTTCCTTAACTAGAACATAGTGACCTCTTTTTTCTCTTCTAATCAATTTTAGCTTGATGTTCACCATGTCTGATATTAGAATTGCTACCTCCGCTTGTTTTCAGGGTCTTAGTGCATGAAATATTCTTTTCCATCCTTTCATTTTTAATCTGTAAATATCTTTTCAGATTAGATGAGTTTCTTGAATGCAACAGACTGTTATATTCAGGTTTTTTGATACAGTCTGCCAATCTGTGTCTTCTAATTGGAGTGTTGAGGCCATTAACATTGAGAGATATTACTGAGATATGTTGTTTTCTTCTTTTCTTTTTTTTTGTGGTTGTTTACTATCATTGTCTTCTTTATCTGTTGGTGAATCCTTTTTCTTTTCCTGATGTTTTTGGTGGCTTTTATCCATTGATTTCACTAATTTCCTCTATTTTTTTAGTTGTGTCCAATGTGTTGTTTCTGTTGAAAATATTCTTGAGTATTTTTTCTAGAGCTGGTTTAGCACTCATATATCTTCTAAGATGGTCTTTTTCATGGAAATGTCTTATTTCTCCATCTATTTTGGAGGATAGCTTTGCTGGGTAAGTTAATCTGGGTTGGAAGTTATTTGCTGTTAGGGCTTCAAATTCTTCACTCCATGCTCTTCTGACATTCAAGGTTTATGCTGAGAGGTCTGCTATGATTCTAACTGGCTTACCTTTATATGTGATTTTTTTTTCCTCTGGTTTCTTTTAATTTTTTTTTTACTGTATACCTGATAATTTAATAAGGATGTTCCTTCATAAGCTTTTTTCCTCATCATTGTTTGTTGTTCTATAAACATTGCTTACTTTTATTTTAACCTATTTTCTTATATTTAGAAAATTTTCTTATATGATTTATCTAAACACTGTAGTAAATCCATCTGGGCTATCTTTCTAATTTATCTCTAATTCCAATTAGCCTTAGATTGGTCTTCTTATTGTCATCTAGTAGTTGCTGGGCAATCCTCCCTTGTTCTCTTATTTTCCTTTTGGCTTAAACTCTTCATCATAATTCACTATTTTGTCCTCAATATCAGACACTCTGTCTTCCTATTAGTCATTGCCACATTTTGTAAATTCTGTGCTTTCTTTTTTTAAATTTCAGGTGTATCTGTCTGACATTTTTTTTGAGGATTCCATACCCTTGTCAAATCTGTCATTTGACTTTTGGATTGTTTTGGTTAGCTCATCCAGTTTTTTACCTATTTCCCCAAAATTCACAGGGATCATATTGTGTGAAATTGCTGTCAACTTTTGGTTCACTTTCTCTTTGAACTCATGTATTTTGTTCATCCTTTTTATGACATTTTCAGAGTTCTGCTATCTAGTATTTGTTTTCTTCTTCCTTTGTCATCACTTGCTCTGCCTCGGGAGAGTTGGATGAACTAGGGGATCTTCTTCTTTCTTCTGCCATGCTTCCCCATGCTCATATGTGTATCTGTGTTACTGAAGGATATATCTATCCCCCCTATTCCCCCCTCCTTTTTGAGGGTATGGGTACTGCAAGCTGAGGAGTAGAAAAGTGAGAAGAGTTTGTGGCTTATGTGGAGAATTTTAGTAGGATGTTGCCTCTCTGTGAATAATTTTCTGCTTTGTATGTCCAGTGGAAGTATTTACTTCTTCTGTTATTTACTTTAAGTTATTTGGACTCTGTCTCAATGTTTTGATGAAAGAATTACTTCTGGTTATAACACCATCCACAGATTAAATCTTACAACACTTCTATATTATAGTCCTTGCAGCTACAATTACCCCATTTATCTATCCTTCATGCACACTATAACTGTTTATCATTTGCGATTGTTCAGCAGTGAGGTAGGTAAAATGGAATGGGGACGATGGAAGGTGTCTGGGGGAGGAGTGTAAGACACTAATGGGGAGGTTTTTAGTGGAGATAGTGACAGAGGCAAAGTTTGACATGGGGTCTGATTCTATTGAAGTACTTTTAGTCAATTTGAAGGGTTAGTTTTGAGAATTTTCAGAGGATATTTGTGGGGGCAAGCGTGACATATGGGAGGAAGGAGGTTTACTTTGTGATTGAGGGAAGCTATGTGGTTGTCAGAACTTGCTGATTGAGGGGACAGTAGGCTATGTAAGATATGGGAGAACCAACGTCTTAGGACGGAGAGGATTGATGGGTAATAACAGAGAAGTAGTGACTGTGGGGGAGTTAAGTATGGGAAATTTAAAATTTAGGGGGAGGAGCTTATATATTTGGCAAAAGAATAAAGAAATATGGTAATAGTATTGCTTTCATGGTTTGAAGTGAAGAATCTAGATAGGGAGCTGAGGTAAGGAAGAGAACCTAGACATCTATGAAATCAGAGCCAATGGAAGAAAAAATACACAAAAATAAAAACCTAACATACACAAAAACCATATAAGAATATAATATAACCCCACACTACTAGATAAAGAAACAAACAAAAACTCAAACCTATAAGATATCCAATAGAAACACAGATTAAATATTCCAACAAGGCAGTGTATGTGATTCATATGTAGCTTCTTTGCCAGACAGTCTGAGTGCTTGCACACCAAGAAATCCTCTAAATCTTCCACAGCAATACTGAAGCTAACTCATACACAGGCCTTACTTCTGCCAAGTTTCAGGCATTCTTACAGAGTCTTAGCTAGTCTGAGTTCT
>PVJO010018259.1:0-37074 GCA_004026905.1 Hystrix cristata | reverse complement strand
GAAATCAAGCTATAGGGTGCATTTTAGTGAGAAATGCCAGAACAAGTTCAGCGGCGGTGGGATTGGAGACAGACGACATTAAATTCACTGTGAGAGTGAGACTAGAACATGCAAGGATCACTGTAGCTTCCCAACACAATGGACGTCAACTTGTAGGCTGTCGCCTAAACCAGTAGTAGCTCATCACCTGCTTTGTAGGGTGCTTTGAGCTAAGAATGTTATTTATTTATTTATTTACTTACTAATTTATTGAGATAGGAAATCCCTGTGTAGCCCTGGCTGGCCTTGAACTCACTGTGTAGCCCCGGCTGGCCTGAAACTCACTGTGATCCTCCTGCCTCAGCCTCCTGGGATTATAGGCATGCACCATTGTACCTGGATCCAATTTTAATATTTTAAATGCTTTAAAATAAATCAAAAGAAAAATATTTTATGACAGGTGAAAGTTATATAAGAAATTTAAATTTTAGTCTCCAGAAATGAAGTTTGGGAACACAGCCATGTTTATTTCACTGTGTACCATGTATTGCTGCTTTTGCTTTACAATGGCAGAACTGAGTGACTGTGACAGGCAACATGTAGCCCAGAAATCCAAGAACGGTTGTTATCTGGGCCTTCACATGAAAGTCAGTTGAACTCTGGTGTAAGAAGCTGATAATAACTCTTTGGAGCCATCAACCTTAGAGATGTAGTAAATACATTCATCAGAAGACCTCTGCTGGACTGAGCTGGGGGAACGTGGGAACTGAGGCTCTCGGTGCTGCTCGCGCTGAGGGAGACGGATGCACTCTTGCCCAGTGTCCTGGGAGGCCCATCCTGACGAGCTTTCCTCTTTGGGGCAGTGAGCTTTGGTTTATTTTCTAGTACTTGCCATGAGGTTATTTGCAATATGACAGCTTTTACTCCCCTTGATGTGTTGTTACTACATTTTTAAAGTACTGTCCTAAAAAATGACACATTCAGAAGTGATAGTGATAATACAGTGTTGGAGAATTTGGAGCTAATAAAATATACCCATAATTTAACTGCTACTCACCTGACTTGTCACTAATTAATTGCATGTGACTCCACATTGGGAAAAAATACCACAGTAAGAAAGTAGTTTGATAATGCTGAAATACTACAATTCAAGAAGCGTTCTCAAAGGTGAACTTATCAGATTCAGAAAATTTTTAACAGTTGGAAATAATAATTAAACAAATGTTTGTTTATTTGAAGGAGGGACTTAATTACACAAGTGTTTGGTAATATCTATTTTCCTTCATTTTACTAACTTTTTGAGCACACCTTCTAACTATATCAAATTTGAAACTATTTAGTATTGAGGTACTTGCTGAAAGAGAGAGGAAAAAAATTAAATGGAAAATTATACCTCAGTAAAGATAAGGCAGAAAAATGGAATAAGGTGAATTGGTTTGAAAACCAACGTCATAAGATTGAGAAAGAAGCTTCATCCCAGGAATGCAACGATGGTTCAACATACACAAATCAGTAAATGTAATCTAGCATATAAACAGAAGCTAGGACAAAAATTACATGACCATCTCATAAGATGCAGAAAAAGCCTTTGACAAAATCCAACATCCATTCATGATTAAAACCCTGAAGAAAATAATCCTAGAAAGACCTTATCTCAATCAGATAAAAGCTATTAACAACAAACCTACTGTCAAGATGATATTAAATGAAAAAAAACCAAAAGCTTTCCCTCTAAAATCAGGAACAAGACAAAGCTGCCCACTATCAGCACTCCCGTTCATCACAGCCCTCGAAACATTAGCCAGAGCAGGCAGGCAAGAGAAAGAAATAAAAGGCATATGTATAGGAAAGGACAAAGTTAAAATAACATTATTTGTAGATGACATAATTCTCTACTTATAAGATCCAAAATTTTTACTAAAGGACTCCTAGAATTAATAACCAAATTCAGCAGTGTAGCAGGATACAAAATCAGCACACAAAAACCAATAGTGGGGGCTGGAGATTTAGCTTAGTGGTCACAGTGTTTGCCTTGCAAGTACAAGGCCCTGGGTTCGATCCCTAGCACACACACACACAAAAAAAATACTGTTCCTATACACTAATAATGAACTCTGTGAGAAAAAAATTAGGAAAATAATATCATTCACAATAGCATAAAAAAATTAAGTATTTAGGAATTAACCTAACCAAGGAAGTGAAAGACATCTACATTGAAAATTACATCACTCTGAAAGAGGTGATTGAAGAGGACATCAAAAAATAGAAAGATACCCTACATTCTTGAATATGCAAAGTGGCTGTACTTCCAAAACTGATGTATAGATTTAACACAATACCAATCAAAATGCCAACAGCATTCCTCACAGATCTAGGGAAGACAGTCCAAAAATTCAAATGGAATCAGAAGAGACTCAGAATAACAAAAGAAATTCTTAATAACAATAACAAACCAGGAAGTATCACAATCCCAGATCTGAAGTTATATTACAAAGCTCAGTGATAAAAACATCATGGTTCTAGCACCAAAACAGATACATGGATCAATGAACAGAATGAAGGAAGCAGAAACAACCCCAGACACATTAAAGCTATTTGATCTTGGACAAAAGGGCCAAAAACATACACTGGAGGAAAGACAGCCTCTTTGCTAATAGTGCCAGAAAAAATGGATATCCACATGCAAAAGATTAAGTCTAGAGCCATATATGTCACCATGTACTAAGTTAAAATCAAATCAGATCAAAGATCTAAATGTTAAAACGGTAACACTTTGTCTGCTGGAAGATAAAATAGGTACAACTCTGGAAGACATAGGCAGGCAAGGACTTTCTGAATAGAACCCCAGTGGCACAAGAAATAATACAGAGAATCAACAAATGGGATTATATGATACTAAAAACCTTCCGCACAGCAAAGGAGACAGCCAACAGAGTGAAGAGACAACCTACACAATGGGAATAATTTTTTGCCAGCTATTTATTGGACAGAGGACTAACGTCTGGAATATACAACAAACCCAAAATAAGTATCCCCCCCAAATAAAAGACCCAGTCAAAAAATGGGCAACTGAAATGAGTATACACTTCTCAGAGGAACAAATGGCCAATAAATACATGAAGAAATGTTCAATATTGCTGGCCATTATAGAAATTCAAAATTAAAACAACACTGAGGTACCATCTTACTCCAGAAGGAATGGCTATCATAAAGCAAAAAATCTAATAATAACAAATGTTGGTGAAGCTGCAGGGAGAAAAGAACTCTTCTACATTGTTGCTGGGAGTGTAAACTAGTACAACCACTGCAAAGATTAGTATGAACATTCCTCAAAAAACTAAAAATAGAAGTTCCATTTGGCCTAGCTATTTCCCTTCTACATATCATCCCGAAATGGAGTCATCATATTACAGCGATCCATTCATACCCATGTGTACAACAACACGATTTATAATAGCTAAATCTTGGAAGCAGCCTATATGTCCATCAACAGATGAACAGATAAAATGTGTTTAGTCACAATGGATCACTGCTCTACTATAAAGAAGGATAAACTTGAGCAATTTGGAGGTACATGGATGCACCTGAGACCATAATGTTAAATGAAATAAATCAGACACACAAGTTTAAATATCATATTGTTTGTCTTATGTGAGAAACCCAAAATATAAATAAAGATCAAAGTAAAAGATAATAGGAAGTTGGGAGATCTTTTTCAAATGAGAAGGGGAATAAGAGATGGAGGGAGGATGAGGGAAGAAAGAGAAAAGAGACCTGAAGAAATAAATGGAAATAGAGCTTTGCAAATGGGAAGGGCAACAAGAGTTGGAGGAGCAGGGAGAGATGGGAGAGGAAGGAGATAAAAAAATAATCAAGACATGTTATTACATGTCTAAACTCCCCCATGATAAATGTAATCATTATGTACTGCAAATATGTACAGACAGAGTATTTTTAAAAAGATCGAGAAAGGAAAATCTCTTTCATATGACAACCATCTCAGTAATGTGGATATCATAATTATTAATTAAAATAATTGTAATAATTATTGCTATTTATACATTGACTTTTTTTTTACCTGGGAGCTAAAGTAATAAAATATCTTATCATTTTATTATTACATAACTGATCAGATTAGCAGGCATATGGAATTATAGTCCTTGATTTTCATGGGGAGAAAATAAGAGAATTGAATCTGCTAGTACAAGAATATATAATATGTAAGTTGGTGTCAAGATTCAGAAATATGCTGTAAATTCTTTGTTCAGGGTGTTTTTGACTGGATTCTCTTTTTCCTTTGTCCCATGATATCCCTCTTGTCTCCTTCTAAGACCTCCAAAACAACATGTCACCAAAATAGTTTCAGAAGGTGGAGGTCAGGAAAGAAGGGTGGAGTGGTACTTTGGACATGATAGCGATGCAAACCTCATCAAAAGACACTTATGATCTTCCTCAGTTATATTTTCCTCATAAGGCCTCTATATTTTCTCTCATTTAGTGCAAAAGTCATGATGTTTGTTGTTTTAAAAACTCTGCCATAAAACCAAAATACAGTATAAATTAAAATGCAAGTTTCTCTATTTCTTATTCCACTTCTTAGCATTAATAATTTGATGTCTTCTCTCTATTTTCTTCTGCTATATCTGTATAGTTTTATTTTATAAAAAGTAAGACATAGAATACATATTATTCTGCAATATTTTTCATATTTAAAAGTCATAAAGTCACCTACTTGTAGTTTTACTCTCCTAAATTTGATGGCTGCGTTATTTAGTTTGCTGCTTTAAGTCACTGCAGAACAAGTACAACTTGTTTGATATTTCACAATCCTATGTAGTAATCATGTGCCTTTGATAATTTTATCATGTTTCCTACAAGTATAAACTCATATTCTTCCCTTGGCACACGCTGACATCAGTTGAGAACCCCCCCACCCTACCCCTGGCCTTGCTTACGTCTGCTGTATGCATCTCTTTTCTTTTGCAGCAGATGAACAGTGAGCATTCAGAAACGAAGAGACAGAAATCAGTTTGGGGAGCTTTTGAAGCACAGTTGCATACAAAAGAATAACCTCCTTGAAGAGGAGTATTTTTATATTGCAGTGATTGCCATTCCAGGACCAGGTGTTCAGGGTCCCACTCAGGGGAGAGCCGCAGATGGGAGAGGTTGGGGAGGGCGGTGAAGTTTCCCTGGCGACGCCCAGTGGGAAAAGCAGAGAAAAGACCCAGGAGATCACAAAGAGTCCCTGGAGCCTGCCGGTACACCCCAGGGCCTTTGGTGGGGACGAGTCCTGCAGAGACCGTGACACTGTTAGCTAGGCAAAGGCAGGACGTAACAACAGCGCGGCACAGGCCGGTATGGTAATACCATCACTTTCCCTTCCTATATCACTAGAAAATGGGTCCTTTTGATTTCTGTGAGTAAAGTTTATTTATTGTGAAACGTTTTGCAGTTTGCAAGATGTTTCCACATTGAGAGCTCCTTTGGGGTCTCAGAATGCTTTAGTAGATGGAATGGGTATCCTGAGCCTCCCTGATGGAGAAAGTTAGCTCAGGGTTTAAACGACGTGTTCAGGTTACAGAGCCGATAATGAAAGGGCTGGACTTTTCATTTTTCTTTATTCAGATTCAATACCTAATGCTCCACCTTGAGACCCACATTTCGTTCAAGTCTTCATGCACTTCTAGGCAGCATTCTAGGGGGGAAGAAAAAAGCATAAGTGCATGTTTTATGCGGGTGATTTACCAGCATAAGAAATACCTCAGGAAATATATTTACTGATTTTTTTTGGTACATATTAGTTATACAAATAATTGAGTTTCATTTCAGTGAATGAGTACATGCATATACATACTGTGATTGATTTTTACTTTTCTTTACCTCCCTTCCTTTTTCTTTGCCCTCCTCATGATCCCATTCTGTTTCTCTCATAGTTTCTCTCTATTTTCCTGTCCTTACTTCAAGAAATTTAAAATAACAGAGTATCATTGACAAACTCCTTAGCCAGCTCTCACTTATTATTTTATTTTTTGTGGCTTTTGAATTTGCTTACCATCTATTATAATCCAAAGGAACAGCCACTTACCAACTCAAATAAAAACCAGTTTGATCAACACTTTGCAGTAGCCTGTGTTTTTAAAGGCAGAATAAACAGGAAATACTGAAGGTGTCTCATGCAGAAAAAAATTTCATGTAGTATCACTGAAGCTTCAAGGTAAATATTAGCTCAAAAACTCAGGTTTGGGGGGCTGGGGATTTAGCTCAGTAGTAGGGCGCTTACCTAGCAAGCACAAGGCCCCGAGTTTGATCCCCAGCACCCGGAAAAAAAAAAATCAGGTTTTTAAGAGAGCTCTGATAGATAATTTCTTATCTATGTCCTCAAAGTTTGGCTAGAAAATAAGCCAGAAAATTAGGAGAAGAATAGAATCTAGAAATTCTGTCTGGAAGCTGGAATGGTTCTAGTTGTGATGAGTTTTGCAGCCTGTCTAAAATTCCAGAGTGCTAGGAACAGGCTTTAAACAGGTACCCAGCTGTCCCATTGCTTGTAGATAGCTGGCTCAGTAAGTAGCCAGTGCACACATGGCCCTTGCTACAGGCCAGGCACTGTGGCGGGCACTCCACACACAGGCCTTTGATCCTCACAGTATGAGCTGGGCACTGCTACTCTCATCTTTGTTTTATGGATGAGAAAACTGAGGCACAGAGAGGCCAAACTGCTTGCCTTAGGACAGGCAGCCTGAACCAGGATTAGCCTCAGCAGCTGGGAATCAGGGTATGTCTCAACCAAGTAGTGCACTACTGTCTGAACGTCCTTCATTCCCTGGAAGTATTTGTTTTACCTGAAGCGTAGGTACGCTCTTCATCGCGATACAGTATCTACTCTGCTTTCTTCCTCAGGCCAGCTGTGGTGAGGGCCAGGAAGAGAGCTCGTGTGCAGCCCTGGGTTACGGGCCTCATCAGCTTTTTATCCCTGATCGTGCTGGCCGTCTGCATCGGACTCACTGTCCACTTTGTGAGATACAGTAAGTATGAGCCGCCCCGGCAGCAGCGTGTGATTTATCCACACACTTCCTCGTGTCACTTCCCGTTTTTGTTTGCCTCAGGCTTGTTCATTAATTACTGTGATTCATTTGCACAGCCAGCACAAAGAAATCTTTGTCTGCTTTGTGCCTCTTTGAATCCCACAGACCAACAGAGAAGATTCTTCTATCTTTGATGTGACAATGCTTCCTGCTGGGACTAGTATACTCATTTTCATGTTAATTAATAAGTGGTAACTGAGTCTTGAGGAAGAACACAGCAGTTCCCAATATCTTGAGTCGTTTGAGGTCACAGGGCAATCATTTTCATTTAAAGTACTTCAGCGCTTTGAAATCTTGATACCCAAATAAACCAATTACACAGCTAAGGATCGGAAGAGGTAGGTTTTTTTTCAGCACCAGTGAGTTGGAGAAATGCTCATAGTGGCAGTGTTGAGCGAGTACCTATTTGTATTATTTAAAATTTTATCTTGGGGTATGTTTTAAGTGATTAAAGATGACTGGATATGCTGAGAGGGTCAATTATAGATAAGCTCACTCCATGGTTATCAGATATCTCACTACCAGATGAACTGCTAGTTGCTATGTTATTAGAAATGTCTCCGGGATACTTCAGAACTGTTCTTCCACAATATAACACCCCTTCTGAAATTTCCTTCTACTCTGCTTTGGGTTTTAATTAGTTGACTCAACTATGACCTGTTAGGGTTATATCTTTCTCTGTGACTAGATTATGCTTTGATGATCAAGGTCCTGAAACCACAGAAGCTAATAAGTTGATTTTAATTTAATTGGGAATTTGCTAAACATGCTTTCTATATAAAGAATGACCTGTACTCTGGTTATCTTCTTCCACTACCCACACAAATCCAGTCTTTATTTCCAAAAAGAAAGAAATGTGAAAAGCAGAGGTGTGTGTGTGCATGTGTGTGCACCTGTGCGTGCATATGTGCGTGCATGTTGTAGAATTTGCCCATATGGAGGCCTTTGTATTTGAGATATCTTCGTTTTAAGAACAGAGATTTCTCTGTATTATGCTTTCAATAAAAAAGAATAGGGAAATAACTACAATTCTACAGACTTGTTAGGAACCCAGTGAATCTCCTTGTGTTGTGAGCATCATCATTTCTTCCTGTAGATGCCTTACACTGTGGCTCATTCACTTCCATATGTCCAGAACTTTGCAGAATTCTGGCACATACCAGGTGCTGTATAAGTGAGTAGTCACTGACAATAAACAAATGAATCACACCTACCATATTTTCTTGGGATTGTCTGACTTCATGAAAAAATTCCTAGTAATGCTAAATGTCTGAGGACCTTTGTGAGAGGAAATGCTCCTTGTTCTCTCCTTTGCCCTTTTCCAAGTCAAGTTTTATAAGTCTGTTTAGTGTAAACCTGTTCCTGGATCCTGTTGTTTGGATGATGAGTTCAGAAATACAGAATTCAACTTTGCAACTGCCCACACGGTACACCTGAACAAACAATGACTATTGCAGTATGGCTTGTATTTGTGACTTGCCTTCTGTTTGGGGACATAAATTAATAACACGGTAGGTATAACCATGACCATTTAGGAGTTGGCATGCCCAAATAACCAAACCAAACCAAACCAAACCAATCTGTTACAGAAATAGTCAAACAGAGAAGAAGGTGGGTAGATTTGTAAAAACCTTCTTTTGACCCTTACTTCACAAAACCCAGGTTAGAATTCAGCGTGTAGTTTGTGTCCACGTCCTTTGGGGCCCCATTTCTGCCCCTCTATGACTTGGATGTCAGCAGTGACCCTGTTAGTGAGCAACATCACTGCACATTACAGAATCACAAACCTTGTACAAATGGTGCACACACTAATATTCATCCGAATTTTTATTATTTGTGTGTTAATATTTTCAGTGTTTTTCAATAACTGTGTAATTCTGGAAGCTGGAAATATGTTTTTAACACTTATTAGCTTAAGTCCACTGAACCAAGTAAAATATTGAGTGTAGGTAAGTTGTTCACGTAGCTGAACCATATGAAACTGCCAACATTTGACCATGTTTCATTTATATAAATGACAATTTAAAATAATTTCATCTAGTAAATAACTCATAAAAGCCAGGCCAAAGGTTGCTGGAGGGTCTGATATCCTGTTTAGTGTGTATGTAAGTATCAGCTGTGGCAGCACCACTTGGGGCTATGTTTTTTAATTTTAATTTTTTTATAATATTAGTACACGTTTGCAGTTCAGGCAGCTTTCAGTCATCTTGGCGAGTGGTTACATATACATACCACAGTTTGTTTCTTTTATTAAATCCCCTTCCCTCCCCTCTCTTCCTCCTCCTCTCAATTCCCCTATCCCATTTTTCACTCTTGTTGATATTATTAATCTTAGCTCATGTTACAGCATATGATGTTCATATTCATTGATCTTATTATGTTCCTGTACGTGGCGTATTTTCATTCTATTTAGTTCCCCATTCCCTCTTCCTCATCCCTGTACTTTTTCCCTCGGACCACTCCCCTATTGCAAGAGATCCGTCTCCTTGTCCCCTTCTATCTATCCTTTATTATTCTCTTTGTTTATACTTTGCCTCACTCAAATGAGAGATGCTGTGCAGTTTTGAAGCTTGCATATCTGGTTTATTTCACTCAACATTATATTTTCCAGGTGCATCCATTTTCCTACAAATGTCTCAGATCTGTCATTCTTTATAGCAGAGTAGTATTCCATTATATATACATACCACATTTTCTTTATCCAATCATCTGTTGATGGGTATATGGGCTGCTTCCAGGATCTAGCTACTACGAGTCGTGCTGCTATAAACATCAGTATGCATGTGTCACTGTGATTTCTAATTTCAGTTCTTTGAGAAATCTCCATAGTGATTGCCATAATGATTGTACTAGTTTACATTCTCACCAACAAACTGTAGTTCTGTGTAGCTTATTCATTGTTCTACATTGCTGCTTCTCAAACTGGAGTGTACAAATGACCTGTGGATCCTGTCAAACATGCAGATTCTAGTACATTAGGCCAAAGTTGGATTTGCAAATCTAATAGAACAGTAGATTAGAAAGATAGTTATATTACTTTCAATATTTCAATAAAGTAAAAACCTTACTTGAAATTATGCACTGCTGGGAACATTCTTGCACTTTGTGTTACCCTGGCCATTCACACAGCAGGGCCATCCAGGAAGAGGCAGGTGACAGGATGGCAGAAGGGCAAAACCTTCCTCAGTCTTCACTAAGATCATGGACACACTGGAGACCCTGGAGTTGCAGTGTCTCTGACCTGACACTTTCCTCAGACATTGCCGCCTGTCCCCAGGCCTTTCGGAGGTTGACCAGCAACTTTACTCTGTCCCACCAAGTCCTCTGGATGACCAGGTAGTTCTTTTGATATTTGTCAGTAGTATTTTGTGTAAATTTTATATTTTAAAATCCCAGAGCTTCAGAGTGGCCTTGGTTTTATTCTACTTCAAGAATCAATGTGTAAAAAAAACAAAAAGAAAAAAGAAAAAAATCAGTGCTTTAATAGTTAGGCCTTGGTTTAATTCTGTCATTTCTGGCTCTGTTGCATTAAGGTTGGGCAAATTCTTTGCATTTCTCAGGTTGGAACCCCGAGTATGGATCGCATTGCCTTCCCATCAGGTCATCACAAATTAAATGCAATGCACAAATGTTCCTGAAACACTGGTGCTCAGAGTTAGTCTACTTTTCTTCTGTGGTTCAAGTAAAGAGGAAAAGAATGGGAAGGAACAGAGAGAAGAGAGAGACTGAGATTGGACCAGGACAATCCATTTTTCTATAATAACTATATGCCACTGTCTTAGACACTATTGTATTCTTAATGTCTGTCACAAGACAGTAGTCAGTATTAATATTCATTGAATGAAAGAATAAACCTCTGACGGTTCTGTCCTTGCTTCATGTGTAGAAGGAAGAGGAAAAGCTATACTGCCTTAAGTCATCAGTAGGCCAAAATGTGGATGTTTAATTGGATGCCAACTAGAGACAGTGGCGAAGGACAGTACAAGACACTCCCTGAGGATGCTGGGAGAAAATAAATGGAGTGACACAGGAGCCAGGTGGACTAACAGTGCCCCTGGAAGGCTGCAGCCAGGGACAGTGCTAGCTTCCCAAACCTCTCTTTCCTGAATTCCTAGCATTTTTATTTCTACTCTTATCTCTTCAGCTAAAACAGATTTTCTCACACTAGGTCCTTGTGACCAGAATTGACTTGTCACTTACTGAACTGGGGAGAAATCTACTGTTGAGACATTAAAAAAAAATCATTCAACCTCAGAAAGCTTCTAACTCATCCTTATGGATGTACTCAGATAGCATGACTTGACATCCCAGGGGTTTATGCAGGAGCGGAAACCACGTGAGTAATTGGGCTGTACCCATGGTGCCATATTTGAACAGAACCCCAGAACACCAAGTATTTCTTACAACTTTTACATGCTAAATCATAGATGATGAATGTTGTTGTCTTTTATTCTGAGGTAAGCCCAGAGAGAGACAGGGAAGATAATGTCCTGGTGAAGGAGCATTCCTTTCTGTCTTAGTCTTTCTAGTAAGCACCAAATGGAATAATAATGGTGCTCCACATGCATCTGATAAAAGTTATTATGGGTTGTTGTCTCTTTTCTTGTAGATCAAAGGAAGACCTACAATTACTATAGCACACTGCCATTCACAAGTGACAAAGTATATGAAGAGTTTGGAAGAGAGGGTTCCAGAAATTTCACAGAAATGAGCCAGAGAATTGAATTAATGGTAAGCAGTTTTCCCTACTTCTAGGGTAGGGCAGTTGCTGTCATTTTTTATGATACATTTTATTATCCTATCTTCTAAAAAACTCATTCAGTCCATCCTTGCATATCTTTGCAAAATGGTAAGTGGCCGTACCTAAGGGCTATAAAACAAAATTAACAATACATGACTTAGAAGAGTGTGTCTTCTGAGCCTGAACCAAGTGGTCTTTAGTTACTCATTTATGTCTCTCTTACTTACCTTCTATAGTTTTGATTAGTAGGTTCCTCATGCTCGATTCAGCAGCACATATACTAAAATTGATTAGTAAGTTCCAGAAACTCTGGGAATGTGAGGGTGGATCAGCTATGGTAGTTGTACTGTAGACTTCATAATGAAGAGACCCTGAGCAAAAGATTGCCAAGACTGAAGCTATTCAGACACATCCATGAATAGGGTTTTAGCTTTGCGAAATATGTAACTGCAGACCAACTTTTGGTACATACTTCTACAGAAAACCCATGGATACAGATCTCTATCTTTAAGGTGTCAATTTTCAACTTGAGGGTCAAATCAAATGTTTGAGGAACTTGAAATAGTAGCATTATAGGCCAAAAGAATAAGGGCTTGAGTGATGGATGCTCATCATTACCAGAATATTTAAAGAATAATTTGGACTTTTCTTCTGTGAGGTAATTAATGGTATGATACTATGGAAAGGACACTGAACTAGGAGTTGGAACCTCTCATCGTAATACCATTGACAAGCTAGCAGTGTGTTATTTGGCACCTCTCTTTATCATTCTGGACACATTTCCTTACATGAAAATTAAGGTGTTAAATCATATACTTTTCGAAGTGCTTTTCAGTTTTAGTATCTTGAATTAGAACACAATAGAAGTGCCTTATATGGGTTTTTCTTTACTATAATGACATACCAGAGGCAAGCTACTTCATGAAGAAAAAAGATTTATTTTGACTGATGGTCCTGGAGGTGGAAAGTCTGGGGGACACATCCATTGTGGCTCTCTTACTGGCAGAATTGCCAGGTGGCACAGTGCATTACTTGGCAAAAGATGAGTAGCACATGGCTGTATGTGGGTTTCTTCTGCTCTCTCTCTGTCTTATATAGCCACCAGGATTCAATTATAGGGCCCTACTCTAATGACTCACCTAATCCTAATCACTTTCCCAGTACTTTACTGCTTAGTATTGTGGTCGGTTTAAATTTATACAGTACCCTTGGGTAGAGTGCTTGTCTTGCAAGCACAAGGCCCTGAGTTCGATCCCCAGCACCAAAAAATAAAATAAAATAAAATAAAATAAAATAAAATAAAATAAAATAAAATAAATAAATAAAATAAAAACAAGAAACACCTAAAATGTTTACGCACCTAAACTCCTAATTTGAAAAGTTAGGTTCACTAGAATTATTATTTATAATAGTAAGAAATATAGCCCAAAATACATTCTTCCATCTTATTAGAATAAGTCTCATATGTGTGTTTGTGAAATATTTCAGCTCACATGGGTTTTTCTAAGAGCACTTCGAGTGCTCGCCTGGGTGCACATTATGCCAGGATACTTGGCAACTTTTTAATTAGTTTTGAGAACTGCATCATACTGCCATGCAGTCATTTCTACAAATCAGGTATCACTTGACAAAATTATTTCATTTTCTCTGTCTACCTAAAGGAAACATCCTTATTTCAGAATGTAAATACTTTACTGTTCAAAAGACAGCTTGGTTTTTAAATTTTTTAAATTTTTAAAAATTTGTATCTTTCTCAGTAATGTAGCAGATGTCACTTCCGGCCTTACTCCACCTCCCCAGCTCCTTTCATGTGAAGGCAGAATTCGGCAGAAATCACCGAGTGTGATACCAAGAAAGATTCCTCAATGTTATTTTGTCTTTAAAAAAAGAAATTTCCCTAGAGCTTTGAATTTACTTGTTGAATATCAATAAGTTGTTCTTGCTGACACATTTTAAATATTTTCAAACAGGTGAAAAACGCATTTTATAAATACCCACTACAGGGAGAACTCGTGAAGTCTCACATTATCAAGTTCAGGTATGTAGACCTAAAATGCTGACTTCTGTACTCCATTTAGAGACCAGGTGATTCTCTTGGCCACAATAAGCATGTTTTAAAATATTAATGACATAATTCTATTTGACGAGCATTTCACACTTGTCCTGTGTGAGTCATGGTTTGCAGTGTCCCCTACTTATCCTCTGAATCCGATCATGAGCATTTGCAAGGTGTTTGCTAAAAACAGAGTGTAATCTGTGCCTATCTACACAATTGTTGTTTGGTGACCTAACACTCATCTTCTTAGTTTAGCAGCAGGGCCCTATATAAAACAGTGAGTAGAGATTTGTCTTTAGCTCTTGTTTCTCTTCTTTATCAGTTTTGTTTACTTTATTCTACCTCCTTATGCTCCAAATGAATACTAGATCTGTCAATAAACTACTAATAAATAGACAAGTTCACAATATAAGATTTTAAATAAAACACTATATTGGGATTTTAAATAATATATTGACTTAAAGCAAATTTTTTTTTTCAAAAATAAGATGACAAAATAATGAGAGTTCCTTCCAAATCTGTTAGTCAGCTGAACTCTCTGAAACATTACTTCACTACTTCTGAAAATTCTGTGCCCTGGTGTTTGAGACCATGTCTGTCCTTAGATCTGCCTCTACTTTCCAGTCTTTTAGTTTCCACTCTTCACGTGGCTTTATGACTCTTGGAGCTCCATCTTCGAGCTCCAGTCTGAACTACTCTCCTGATTTCTCTAACTACGTGTTTGTCTGTGTGCATCTCCACGGGAAATGCTCTCTCTGATTTAAGGACAATCAGGTCACATTCCCAACGTGCAGGCACCACACCTCCCCTTGCGCAGGCTCCCCTGAGCTCCAGGATTCTCCCAGGCCCGCTTTGCCGGTCACCTCCCAGTTTGCTCTCCTATCTCTTCCTCTCGGTCGGTTGCTGCTGCTACTCTTCTTATTTCTTCTAGGACTACAGCAGTAAGCGGTGTGAGTTTATTGGGCATGTGCAGACAGTTTTAGACATGTCAAAATACCAGCAGCTAAGGCTGGGGATTTAGCTCAGTGGTGACAGTGCTTGCCTAGCATATGCAAGGCCCAGAGTTCAATCCTCGGAACCAAAAAAAAAAAAAAAAGATACCAGTGGCTAGTACAAGACTGAAAAATAAGTACGACTTCATGAAGGGTGGAGAGATTTAGCTGAAGATACAAATTTGCTCACTATAAACTCAAAATATTAGAAAGAATGAGTGTAAATTTCTCAGGAAAAGGGAAAAAGGAGATGATAAAGATCGCTTGAAAAACATTTAAGAAAATGAAAGAAAAATGAGGACTCTTTGAAACAGAAAAGGAAAAGGAGAAAAGGAAATTTCTGAAAGAGGCACCACTGAGGCTGAAGATGAGAGTTGGTGAAGCTTCAAGGGCAACGGGGTCAGCATCGGCAGATATTCCTGAGACCGAGCGATGTAAAGGAGAATGCTGGATGTGAGGGCCAGAAGCTGCTCCCGTTCCGCTAGAAAACAGCTCGGCGGCCATGCAGGGGAGAGACAGACGGTAATGGAGTCGACAGGAGGCAGAGTGTAATTTATCAGGTCAGGGAGGTTTGCTGTGATTAACAAGGTGGGAGATAAATTGAGTAGTGGGGTTCAGAGGGTTTTGTCTTTGATTTTATCACCCAGTCAGAAGAGGACTAATTTAAGAGAAAGATGAAGGAATATATAATGAAGAGTACAGGATTGCTGAGACAGTGAAAGTTTTGAGACTGAGAAAAATAATAATCTGAAAGTCATATTTTCTTCGGATTACAAAAGCTGTATAAAATTTTTAAAAAACCCTCAAATAATGCAACATTATATAAAATAGAAGGCAAAAGCCTCCAGTCCAGTAATTCAAATCCCAGAACAACATATCCTTAGCAATTTTTTGTGAACATTAGTTCAATGACTATATAAAGATCTATTTTATTCTTTAACTGACTCTACAGTACAGTATTTTTCTAAACGTGTGTGCCAGGGCTAAGTTAGCCAGTGTCCCATTCATGAACAATTTGGTTGTTATTCATGTTTAGGGAACAAGGTTACAATGAACGTATTCACGCACATGTCCTCCTTGTATACATAAAAGTGTATTAGAAGATTTATTTTCTAGAAATGGCAAGTGTTATCCGAGAAGATAGATATTAAAAATTTATGACAGGTAAACAAATCTCGCCTCCAAAAAATAAGATTCTCGCTTATTCTTATCTGTAGTCTATGAAATCAAGGGCTGATGCAGCGCCGAGTAAGGAGTAACAGTGTTTGGGAGTTGACTGGGAAAGGAGGATTGAGTAGCCAGTACGATGACGCCAATGCAGTATAGATAGCATTAAGCCTAACTGATGTTTTCTCTGGACAAATGCAGCGACGAAAGTCAGACGATTTGATGACGCTTCCTGAAAGCCTGAGTACTAAGAGTTGTTTAGGACAGCCTGAAGCTTACTTAAGAGAAGTCAGTGGATTTAAATTACTAGAATTAAACTCAAAAGCCAAAAGCACAGTTGATTTTGTACTCACCACACATTTCATTTGGTACTTTTGAACAGTTGGCAAGCTAAGTGTATTTTATATCAATAACCATGCACTTAACTAGACCTTTTGGTGGTTAGGATACCATGAACCTCCTGCCTTACTGTCAAGGTAGAAGTGGAGTTTCTGTACATAGTAAACAAGAGGAATTTATGGGTTTTTATTTTTGTTTGTTTTGGTTGAGACAGGGTCTCACTATGTAGTTCAGGGTGGACTGGAACTCACTGTGTAGCCCAGGCTGGCCTCGGACTTGCAGCAATCCTCCTGCCTCAGCCTCCTAAGTGCTGGGATTTATAGGTGTGCATCACCATGCTTGGCTGGAGCCAACCTTCTTTTCCTGCTTCCCTCCTTCCTCCCCTCTCTTCTTCCTGTCCTTCTTTCCTTCATTCCTTTTCTGCTTTTTGGTCCACAGTCAAGAGGAGCGTGGAGTGTTGGCTCATATGCTGCTCATTTTTAGAATCCGTTCTACTGAAGATCCTGAAACCATTAATAAAATTATTCAACATGTTCTACATAAAAAGCTGCAAAATGCGGTAGGACCCCCTAAGCTTAATCCTGATTCAGTGGAAATTAAAAGTAAGTTAATCTTTCTTCTTTTGTTTATTTCTCTTACATAGAAAAATTTTATGTTAGATTGGGGCACTCATTTTTAGTGTTTTGGATGTCCTTTAATTCTGGGGGTTTGCTACCAATAGGACATTGTGTTGTAAGTAAATCGGTCCTAATGAAGTATCTTAATTTTTAGAAATACCCTAAACATGCTGCCTGCAAGCTGGTCACCACTTCCTGTTCAGAGTCTTCTATACTGAGCCTTATACTTTGGCTATAAAATGCAATTGTGAATAGAGAAAGATGCTTCGTGTATTTCTTTTTTTGTTTCTTGTTTCTTCCATTTTATGTTCTGGAATTATAATATATGTATGGAAATGTTCATGTCTTCCACACATTTACTTTTAAATAATATTAATTACCTTGTCATAGCTTCTTTCTTTAGACCATTTACTAATGAAAACACAATTTACTTGTACTTATTTTTGGTGTATTTTGCTACTATCATCAGAAAAGCTTGAAGAAGAGTTTTTGTTTTTTTTGTCTATTTGTTCAAGGACCACAAAGAACAAAATAAGTAGCCATGGGTTTTTACTATTACAAAGTAAGTATTATGAAATCTTCAATGAAATAGAAATCTGAGCCATATGTTACAGAACAGTTCAGGCCTGTAGAAATACTAGATGGACCACAAGTAAGTTTTCTAGTAGTCATAGTTAAAAAATTAAAAATAGGAAATTAATTTCAATAATTTATATATTTAACTCAGTGTATTAAAAGTGGTAGCATTTAAATGAGTAGTCAATGCAAAATTATCAATGAGATATTTTACATTCTTTTTTCTACTATATGCTGAAATTTAATGTACATTTTATTTTGATAGTACATTGTAATTTAGACTAGACACATTTCAGGAGCTCACTGGCCACATGTGGTTCATAGATATATATAGCAGTATCAGACACTAGAGAATAGGAGCAAGTAGGGAGAATGAATACAGAGTGCTAGAGTAAGAGACCATACGTCTCGGGAGGGGCCCACCCTGGGGCGAGCCTCCCTACTGGCTCAGGTAGAAGGTGTCAGCGGTAGCAGGGCCAGCTGCCTGCTTCATGCATTGTAGTGCAAGGTGACAATGCCAGGCCTCTTTTCAGAGAGCAAAAAAAAGTGACCGTATTTCACTTTGCTGCCATACGAGGAAAATAGTACACAAGGGTAAATTGACTCCTTTTATTTCTCTTTTTTTCAAATGGCACATTCTACCAACATGCTCTGCCTTCTGCTCACTGAGTGAGCAGAAATTGGAGGGAAGGGAATTCAGGGTTTCCTTGTCTTTCCTTTCTTTCTGTGTTATTATTTTCAGCAAAAGCCACTGGCTAATCCACAGAAGTAGCAGGAGCGAGAAAGCACACAGCAGGGTCTCGTATTCATTCATGTATATTAGAATGCCCTTGCTTTCTTTCTGGGTTCTAAGCATGTTCTGGTTCAAAGAGGACACAGGACCTCCTGGGCCTGTCAGTGGCCCACTTCTTACTTAGTGATGGGCACAGTGCACTAATCTTGTACTCATTTGAAGTCTTGCTGAACTCCCACACATTGTGGATCCACCAGAATATGCTTTCAGAATTTGCCTTCTGAATGATGTATACGAATAGAGTGGGAAGAATTTGTGTCTGTCTCTGTAGTTCACATTCCGCTCCATTATCCTGTTGGACTTCACTTTCAAAACACAAGTGACAGATTAAATTTTTAAGAATTTCCGTACAGCAACAGTAAAGCATTAACCTCAAAACCAAGCCATTCTCTGCACGGACCCAGTGTGGGCACACAAGTCACATATCGGTGAAGACCGCCTTGCTGGTGGTACCAATGTACAAGCCAGGACTTTGCCTGGGAAGAGCTTGAACAAGCAGAGAGGACAAGTTATTTGAAACAGATCAAAGGTGGTTCTCTGAATAGTAATTTAAGAGAAGTTAAAAGGTTATTCTTTATGTTTGCTCTTTTCCCCATAAATAACTATATGGAGAAAGCCAGAAAGAAGAATCTCTAGAATACAGATTTCCAGAAAATCAATACTATTAAATAGTATTTAACAACATTATTAAAAGAGAAATTAACAGGTTAATACATTTGCATTTAGAATGTCTATCATGCTGCGTTCAAAGAGAATACTTTTATCGTTGGCTATCCACCTGGTCAGGAAATGTGGGAGCTTAGAGTATTCTGCATTTGTTGTTTGGGTTAGTGTTTGTGTAGGGTTAGGGTTTGACTCCTGAGCAGTCAAGAAGTAAGGAATCACTGGCGTGAATTGAATGACAATTTGAGAGCACACTGTCTTTTTAAAGCAACAGCACAGGGAAGACTTTGAAAGGGACAATGGTGTTTTTAAATGTAAGTGAAGAGACTCCGCTTGGGTGTGCAATACTGGACTATGCTTAGGAGCTGAGTAAAATAATCTGAAACAATGATTAGTAAAATTATCATTCCAGGTAGGGAGTAAATACTGTGGTTTACATAGATATTTCCCAAAGAGGAGCTGTGGACCACTGGAGTCTTATTTCCTGGTATAAAAATTCGTACTCCTGAACTTTAACACAAAACAACTGAATCATAATTATGAGGGAGAGAAAGAGGAGTTTACATAATAAACATGCTCCCTTTGTAACTATTACACACATTAAAGTTTAAAGTGTACTCTTCATGTACTCTCTCCTCTGCAAAGCAACGAAAACATGGTGTCTCTGACAAACTAATCATGTTGCTTTCTTTATAATTCAGAAGTACTAGCTTATAATGGAATTTAGCCGATTTTTAGTGTTTGAAATACTCAGAGGCATAGTGCAATTCCGAAGTGTTGACCTCATTCTGTACAATTTCTGTGTATTTCAGAAATCAACAAGACAGAATCAGACCACTATCTGAACAATTGTAAGTTTAATGTGTTTATTAAGATTGCATTACCCATGTTGTCAAAGTGCTGTCTCCAGGCCCCGTCTTCCCTTCCCTACAGCAGAGCACCCAGCTGTGATTCAGAGAAGACATTTATTAGTTACAGAATTAGTGCATACTACATTTATCTTTAAAAATGAAAGGAACTGTGCTACTCATCAGTTAGGAATGATTATTAGCCTATCAATTTAATTAACTTTGGAGCTAAAGGATAATCTCATTATATAAATGGCATACGTCTTTGTCACCAGTATTTATTGAGGGCCTACTATTGTTAGAGAATAGGGATACAAAAGGGTAAGATACACTTCCAGCATAAGGCAACTCATAAGCTAGGACTCGATGCAGGAGACTACTGTATGAGCACATAGTTTCAGAATAACAGTTCTTAGTCAAGGGCAATTTTATTGCCCCAAGTATCATGACTATTGCATTTTTTCTGTAGTTGTAGGTGGTAATGCTACTGACAGTCTTGCATATGGAATGGGCCAGAGATCCTGCACAGCATTCTCTGGTGCAGAGAAAAACTGGCCTCAACAAAGAATTATATGGTTCAAAATGTCATTGGTACCAAAGTCAAGAAACCCTATTATAAAAAACGATTGGGAATAATATATATACACAAATGCGCACATACAATATATGCAAATGTAGAGTGTGTTGTTGTTATTGCTGCTAAGAAGCATCAGAGAAGTTATAACTAATCCAATTTGGAGGCAGGAAAATTGAGAAAACATCCTAGGAGAGATCATGACTGATTTAAATCTTACAATATGAATAGGAGTTCATGATGGAAACAGTTAAGGTCTACAGAAAACTAAGAGCATGAGAAAACATTTGATACTTGAACATGAAGTACAAGAAACTTGATATGTAGTAACAGAATTTGATACTTAAAACAAGTGCTGTTATTGTGAATGGTATTATTTTCCTAATTGCTTTCTCGGTGGGCTCATTTTTGGTGTATAGGAATGCTATTGATTTTCGTATGTTGATTCTGTATCCTACTATAGTGCTAAATTTGGTTATTAATTCTAGGTGTCTTATGGTGGAATTTTTTGGGTCTTCTACACAGAGAATTGTGTCTTCTGCAAATGGTGATAATTAGACTTCCTCTCCTATACCTATACCTTTTATTTCTTTCTCTTGCCTGATTGCTCTGGTTAGTGTTTTGGGTACTGTACTGAATAGGAGTGGTGATAATGGACATCCTTACTTGTTCATGATTTTAAAGGGAAGCTTTCAGTTTTTCCTCATTTAATATCATGTTGGCAGTAGGTTTGCTGTAAATGGCTTTTATCAGGTTGCGATAAGGTCCTTTGATACCTATTTTCTTCAGGGTTTGTTTAAAAATTGTGTGGGTTCTCTTACACGAGAAACCTAAACTACAAATAAATCAAAGAGCAAAATAAGAGAAAGACAATAGAAAATAAGGAGATAGATATCTAGCAAATGAGAAAGGGACTAAGAGATGTTGGGAGATGAGGGGAAGAGGATGTTAAAAAACACTAAAATGTGTCATGTACATGTACCAATTGCCCACAATGAATCTTCCTTATGCAAATATGTGCTAGTAAACAAATTTGAAACAGTTAATTAGGCCACTGTCTCTCTTTGGCAGGCTGTGGGACCCGAAGGACTAAATCTGTGAGTGAGAGTGTCAGGATTGTTGGGGGGACAGAGGTACAAGAGGGAGAATGGCCATGGCAAACCAGTCTACAGTGGGATGGGACCCATCGCTGTGGAGCAGCTCTAATCAATGGCTCATGGCTTGTGAGCGCTGCTCACTGCTTTCAAAAGTAAGTCCTAACCCTCGAGAGTGACTGGGGATGAACAGAGGGCACTGTGCTTCCCACTCTATATTCATGAGTAGGCAATGAATTTTAAGAGAAGTGAGTTTAGCATAAATTAAAATGGCACGTTCATTACAAGACAGCAGGAATCTCATGAACCATAGTGATAGGTTTTGTGTCCTTGAATTGAAAATGGCATCGAAGTATATTTCTCTAGATAAATTATCTATTCATAAATATATCACAATTTGTCAAAGAAAGCACAAACTTTAAAGTCATCTTCATACTTTAAACTTGATATGAAAGAGAACTGAGTATCCATTCAGTGTCTTTATGGGAGATGGAGACTGGACAGGTTGCAGGGTTGACCTCAGGGGGGAAGTTCCACATGGGAAGAAAGCTATATTAAATAGGAAGAAATCAGGAAGTAGCAAATTACATCACTGAATATACTGACTAGCTCTGTTACGAGAAATACAGACTTTTTCAACCCAGTGTCAAATATCTACAGTGAATAGAACAGTAATGCTGTGTTAAATTATCTTGTGGCCTTTATTGTTTCCAGAGAAATGTGTAGGTTTATGGGTTGAGGATGTGAAGCACATAGAATAAATGTAGTTTTCTGATTCTGTAGAGGATGTGATTTCTGTGTGTACTTTGGAGTCACTGTTGCCCCATGATACTGGAAGGCCGTAGGCTCCAGAGTAGGTGGCCTGGCATTTACAACCTAAGAAATGTGCCACATTGGCTTTTCCAACTTATCTGTACCCTGATCCTGATTCTCAGATTGAAGTTTCTTTCTATAGATAGAAAATATTCGGCTGGGGATTTAGCTCAGCGGTTAAAGTGCTTGCCTTACAAGCCGAAGACCCTGAGTTCGATTCCCAGCACCCCCCCCCAAAAAAAAAAGTTACTTTAAGCCGAAAAACTTATACTGACAACTATGGACTAAATTATTTCATATAAATGATTAGATTGGTAGCACAATAAAATAGAATTTATTCTTTATTTTTTCTCCCTAGGTATAAGGACCCAACCAGATGGATTGCTTCCTTTGGAGCAACCATAAATCCTCCAAAAATGAAAAGAGGCCTCCGGAGGATAATTGTCCATGAAAAATACAAACACTCATTGCACGATTATGATATTTCGCTTGCAGAGCTTTCCAGCCCTGTTCCCTATACAAATGCAGTGCATAGAATCTGTCTCCCTGATGCAACCCATCAGTTCCTCCCAGGGGACGAGGTGTTTGTGACAGGATTTGGAGTAGTGCAACGCAATGGTGGGCATCTAAAAAGAAACTCAAATTTTACTGACTTAATTTGGAATTCCAAGGCATTTAAAGAAAATACTATTTTTGTGCCAAAATATGTTGGTTGTTTAGTTATAGGGACCAGAGCTAAGTACAGCTCTGTGTCATTTAGAAGATGTATAGATTATTTTCTGCCATCATTTATTAGTAATTACATAACTGCTACAGTAATGATGCTGGTAAAGTGTCTGAAAGAGCAACCATGTCTCCTAGCTGCTGGATGTTTTGCTAAAGAGTTAGCCAGTTAGGAAATTCGAGAGCATTAATATACCCAATTGTGAAGATCAGGTACTTGTGAATCCACTGCTCGCTCCAAACAAAATTTCTTTGTAATCTTAACAATGGAGTAGAACTTTTAAACAACTTGAGTTTCTTGCCTACATACCTGAATTTTCTAGTTAGGAAAGAATTATCTTTGTAAATTTTAGTATATCTAAATCATACATATCCTAAGATTACATATTACCATCCTATCTAATACTTATTAAAGACTTTCTTTCTTCAGGTTTTCATAGTATATGTTTATCTACAAAAAAAAAAACAAAAAAAAACTTTTTTTGCCTTTTAGGTAACACTCAGAATCACCTTCGACAAGTACAAATCAATCTCATAGACACTAAAACTTGCAATACACCCCAGGTTTACAATGGTGCCATAACTCCAAGAATGGTGTGTGCTGGTTCTTTAAAAGGAAAAAGAGATGCATGCCAGGTAAGTGGTTTTACCTACTAGTGATATAGGAGAAATCAAACTCCCAGCCTGCTAGGTGTCAGATGTGCTGAGTTTGTGTCCTCTGAATATTGAAGAATGAATTTCAAGGGACAAAGGAAATTAAAGTAGGAAAGATTTATTGAGCGAAAGAGGGAGAGAGAGAGAGCTCCTAGAAGATAGGAGGGGTCCTGAAAGTGGGTGGCCACTGATGCCCTTTGTCAGGGGTAATTTATACAGCAAAGTCACAATGTGGGTACAACGTGGCTCAAACTACAATCAACTTACAGGATTACGAGTACAGTACAATTGCTTAGCTAATATTGATCCAGTAGGGAAATGAATCACATAGGAAGGGTACATGGAAAGACCAAAGACCTTTTTGGGACGAGGTGTCCAGGTGCTCTGATCACCCACCTGGGTGACAAATGCCTATCCGGACTTACTGCATCAGGCGGTGCTAATTACAATGTAATCTGAAGTTACTGTTCATCCCTTCGGAGCCATGCAGAGAGTCATGTAGGCCTGACCATTGCATCTTCATCTTGAGGCCTGGCCTTCTTCAGATGCACCACCAGCCATAATTCTGTTCTTTTTATTTTTCATTGACTTCCTTGAGAGCCCAATCTTTTTTTGACTCTATATTAATTTGTATAATATTAACATGCTACATAAGGTTTTGTTCATCTTTTTTGAAATCATTGTTGATATGCGTGAAGTTGCAAAGAGATTATACGAGTCATGTACCAGCTTTCCCTAGTAGTTGCATCTAACATAACTATAGCACAATATAAAATCCAAAAAATTAATGGGAGTACAAATCATGTCTAGATTGATGGCATTTTGCTACATGTATAGGTTTATGTAACCACCACTGAAGTTAAGATGAAGTCTATTCCATCATTACAAAGATCTGCCCCATCAGTAACACTCTCAGCCCCTGCCCATATTCCTAATGTCTGGCAATCACTAATTTGTCCTCTCTCTATATAATTTTGTAATTTCCAGAATGTTATATGAGTAAAATAATGCAGCAACATTTTGGAATTTCATTTTGATTTATCTATTAATATTTTTTACTATCTCTAGAAAAAGTTTAATGGTTCCTCTGTTCTCTCTCCCCACCTCCTTTCTCTCTCCATGTATGTATGTATTATATATATTTATACACTATATGTATTATATATATTTTATCATTGTCTACTGGTATTGACATCTTACTAGTTTGGGTGGAGTATAGAATAGAAAACTTATCTTCCTTCAAGTCTCTTTTTACTTCCATGTTTGGGATAGTGTTATAATGTTATAATAAATATGAATTACATTTTCCTCTATGTATTGAGAAATACATCATAGAATATTTTGCTTCAGGGTCCAAACATAACTTAGAATACTAAAGAGGAGAAGGAAAGTATATTTACTCTCAGTTTTGTTCTTCCTTCTTTCCTGATTTGGTGATTCCTCTTTTAAAAACAAATCATTTCTTTTCTGTTTTAGAGATTTCTTTTTTTTTCTTTTTCTCTTTTTTCCTAGAAACTTCTCTGAGCCATTCTTGAGTGTAGGTCTGCTGCTGGAAAGCTGTCTTAGATTTTCTGTGTCTGCAGAAGTCTTGGATAAGTAAGTCTGTTCTGTCTCATTCTGGAGCATAGACATCTTTTTGAACCCTGATTTTACTCTACAGGTTATAGGTTTGTGTTGTCAATTTTGAATCTTTGACAGATATGAAAATCTTACCTCTACATCTCTATATACATTTCTGATAAAATCTTGAAGGGGCCAAAAAGTGATTTTGGGGTATGTCACTAACTTCTCTTATCATGTTTTTATTCATGCATGTGTAGAGTACATGTTTACATTCATCTCAGGGAGTGGATACAAGTACTGAACATATCTTGGTTCTTTTTATTTCCATTCCTTTCCTATCCACCTCCCTCCTTCCATCTCTAGATCCTCTTTCCCTGCTTTCATTATTATTATTATTATTTTTAGTTCATGTTTACAACATATAATGATTACCTTCCTCTGGTTGGTACATGTTCATGGTGCATCTTAAATCTTTTTATGTTCCCTTCCCCAACTCCCCCCACCCTCAGACTCTTGGTCCCTTTCTCATTTACAAAGAATCTATCTTCCTGTTTCCTTTCATCAATCCTTTATTTTGCTCTTTATTTTTACTTTCAATTAATTAAATAAGTGAAATCATGTGGTATTTAAGATTGTGTACGCATGCTGTACAATTTGATGTAATCTCATTTGTTGATTTTTGTTGTTATTTCATGTGCAGTTAAAATTCTGTTTGTAAAGTCCCTGCCTACACCAATGATTTTAAGAGTTTTACCTATTTTATCTTCCAGTGGATTGTTTCTAGTATAATATTTAGGTATTTGATCCATTTTTATTTTACTTTGATACACGGCAGGAGATATGGGTTCAGCCTCAATCTTCTGAAGATAGTTTCACCAGCATCATTTACTGAACTGGCTTTCTTCCCTCCAGTGTATGCTTTTGGTCCCCTTGTCAGTAATTAAATAGCTGGATGCGTCTGGAGTTGTTTCTGCATTAATCTACATTAATCTACATGTCTGCTTTTGTGTTCCATTAATCTACATGTCTGCTTTTGTGCCAATAGCATGTCTTTTCTTTTTTTTTAAATCACTATAGCCTTGTAGTATAACTTCAAGTCAGATGTTTGATGCCTCCTGCTTTACTCCTCTTGCCCAGGATTGTGTTTGCTATTCTGGGTCTTTTCTGATTCCGTATGAATTTTAGGATTGTTTTCTCTAGATGTATGAAGAATGCTGCGGGTATTCTGATTAGGACTGTGTCAAATCTGTGTATCAGTTTTGGAAAAACGTCCATTTTGGCAATATTGATTCTGCCTGTCTAGGAACAGGGGAGATCTTTCCATTTTCCTGCACCCTCTTCAAAGTCATTTTTCAGAGTCGTATAGTTTTCTTTGCAGAGGTCTCGAGGACTATGTTAAACACAAGTGGTGAAAGTGGCATTCTTTTTTTATTCCTAATTTTAAAAGGAAAACATTCAATTTTTCCCTGGTTAGAATAATATTGGTTTGTCATAAATGCAGTTTTATGAGATTCAGGTTAGTTCCTTTTATACTCATTTCCTTCGGGTTTTTTTTTTTTTTTTATCATGAATGGGCATTGGATTTTGCCAAATGCTTTTTCTCCATCTATTGATATGATCATGTGCTTTCTGACCTGCTTCTGTTTATGTGGTGTATTACATTTATTGATCTGTGTGTAGATCGAGCACTGCAACCTTGAGATGATACCTACGTGGTGATGATGTTTGATACTTTTTTTGTGTGTGTTGGGAATCGAACTCAGGGCCTTGTACTTGTTTGATACTTTTAATGATGTGTTGCATTCTTTTTGCCAATATCTTATTAAGGATTTTTGATCACAAAGGAAATTGGCCTGTAATTTTCTTTTTTAGCCAGCTCTTTGTCTGGTTCTGGCATCAGAGAAATGCTGGCATTCAGAAATGAGTTTGGAGGCCCTTCTTCCCTTTCTATTTCATTGAAGATTTTGAGGATTATTGATGTTATAAAACAGTTTTTCTTAGTAGTTACTAAATATCTTCTGAATTTCAGTGACGTCCATTGTGATCTCTCTTTTTTTATTTCTAGTTGCATTAAAGTGAGTCTTTTCGTTTGTTGTGTTTGGCTAACAGTTTATTTATTTCATTTATTCTTTTGAAGAACCAGCTCTTCAACTCGTTGATTCTTTGTATTGCTTTTCTAGTCTCAATTTCATTAATTTTCACTCTGATGTTGTGATTTTCCTCCTTAAATTTGATTTGAGTTTGGTTTGTTATTATTCTTTGACTATCTTGAAGTTCATCATTAGGTTATTTATTTGAGATCACTCTCTTTTTCTAATGTGAGTGTTGATTACAATAAGCTTCCCTCTTAGGACTGCTTTTATTGTGTCCTATAGGTTCTGGTGAGTCGAACTGGCATTGTTTGATTCTGGAAATTGTTTAATTTCTTCCCTGATTTTTTCTGTGGGTGTTATTGAGTTTCCAGGTACTGATATATTTTCTGTGGTCTCTTCTGTGTTTGATTTCTTGTTTCGATGCACTGTGATCTGAATAGTAAAAACGGGGTGATTTTAATTATTTTGTTTTTATTTAAGCATTAGTATGTGATCTATTTTGGAGAAAATTCTGTGTGTTGCAGAGAAGAGTGTGTATTCTGTGGTAGTAGGGAAGAACGCTCTGTAGATATCCATTAAGTCCATTTGTTCAAAGGTGTAGTTCAACTATGACATTTTGTTGTTGAATTTTTCTTTGGTCAGTCTGTCTCTTTGTGAAAGTAAGGTATTGAAGTTACTTGTTATGATTGTTTTGGTATTTATTTGATCTTCTATGTCCTGCACTAGTTGTTTATGAAGATAGATAGTCCAGTATTTGGTGCATATATTTGTTCAAACGTTTTCTCTTCCTGTTGAATTTTTCTCTTAGCTAGTACATAGTGAGCTTCGCCTCTTCTGATCACTTTTAGCTTGAAGTTTACTTTGTCAGAGACTAAAATTGCTCTCCCTGATTGATTTTGGGGTCCTGATGCATAAAATATTGTTTTCTATCCCTTAATTTTTAGTCTGTGAATATCTTTGTGGATTAGATGAGTTTCTTGAATGTAGTAGATTGTTAGGTTTTGTTTTTAATCCAGTCTGCCAATCTATGTCTTTTTATCAGGGAATCAAGGCCATTAACACTGAGATTTATTACTAAAATGTGTCAGCTTATTCCTGACATTTTGTTATTTTTCTGTTGGTGAGCCTTTATTTTGCTTTTTGGTTTAAACATTTGCCTTGATCGATGTATTCATTCCATCTGAATTTTTGGCTTTGTTGGCTTCATTGTCTCTGTCTGGGATATTCTTGAGTAGTTTTTGGACTACTGGTTTGGTGTTCATGTATCTCCTAAGTTTTTATTTTTCTTGGAATGAACTTATTTATCCTTATATCTCTATCTATTTTGAAAAGAAGTTTTGCAGGATATGTTAATCTGGGTTGGAAGTTGTTTGCCTTTAGGATGTGAAATACTTTACTGCTGGCTGTTTGGGCTCTTAATGTGTGTGTTGAGAAGTCCACTGTAACTCTAATAGGTTTACCTTTGTATATGACTTTTTGCTTTTCTATGACAGCTTCTAAGATTCTTTTTGTTGGATATCTAGAATTTTGATTAGTAAAAATTGTTTTTGTTTTTGTTTTGTTTTGGTGTTCTGTAAGACACATTTACCTGTGTGAAGTCTTTCCTCCTGCCTTTAAAGTTTTCTTTTTTTCTTTTCTTTCTTTCTTCCTTTTCTTTTTTTTTTTTTTTTTCTCTTTTGGTGCTGGGATTAAACTCAGGTCCTTGCACTTGGTGGGCGAGTGCTCTACCACTGAGTTAAATCCTAACCTGGAAAGTTTTCTATTATGATTTCTGTAAAGAGATTTTTTTAAAAAAATTCTACATGTTCTGCCTTCTAGTTTCTCTCTTAACTCCAATTAGTCTCAGTTTGGTCTTCTTAGCATATCTACTAGCTGTTGGATGAATTTTTCTCTTATCGTTTTTAAGACTTCGCTGAGTAATTCATTGTAATTTACCATTTTTTTCTTGATTTCCAAAACCCTGTGTTCACATTGGTTATTTCTGAAATTTACATATTTATCCAATTGTTTTCAACTTCTGCTATTTCTTTCTAATATCTTTTTGTGGAATCTATATCTTTGGTAAATTGTTATTCTTGTTTTGAACCATTTTGGTCACTTCCCCCATTTTTCTTTTTTTTTTTTTAACCAAGAATATATATTGGTACATTGTGTACATAATGATCATGTTCAACATGGTTATTTTGTAACTGTACATGATACTTTGGTAACTGTACTGTATTTTGGTTTCTCCCCTTCCCATCCCTCCCTTTGTTCCCCCACCCTTCCCTATTTTCAGCAGGTTTATGTACTTCTTTCCATTTTTTCCTTTCTTTTCTTTTTCCTTTCTTTCTTCCTCCATTTTCCTTATCTAGTTCTCCTCTCTTTTGAATATTATATATTTTTAACAATATCTATTATACCTCTTTGTCCTTATTTACACTTATGGTTTCTCATATGAGAGAAACAATTGGATGTGTACTCATGAGCGTCTGATTTATTTCACTTAAGAGCATGTTCTCAAGGTGCATCCATTTGCCTACAAATGTCTCTAGTTTATCCTTTTTTTTATGGCAGAGTAGTACTCTGTTGTGTAGAAAAACCACATCTTCTTTAGCCATTCATCAGTTGTTGGGCATTTAGGTTGTTTCCAAGACTTAGCTATTACAAATTGTGTTGCTATGAACATGGTTGTGCATGTATCATTGTGATACGGTGATTTTATTTCTTCTGGGAAGATACCAAGCAGAGGAATAGCTGGGTCAAATGGAACCTCTAGTTGTAGTTTTCTGAGGAGTCTCCACACTGATTTCCACAGTGGTTGGACCAGTCTACATTCCCACCAACAGTGGAGGAGGGTTCCTTTATCCTCACAGCCGCATCAGCATTTGTTATTGGTTGATTTGTTGATAATAGCTGTTCTTTCAGGAGTGAGATGGTATCTTAGTGTTGTTTTGATTTGGATCTCTCCAATGACCATTGATGCTGAACACTTTTTCATATATTTATTTCCTATTTTTATTTCTTCATCTGAGAAGTGTTTATTTATTTCAGATGCCCATTTTTGGATTGGGTCTTTAAATTTGGGGTGTTTGACTTTTTGAGTTCTTTATATATTCTAGATGTTAGACCTTTGTCTGACGGACAGCTGACAAAAATTTTTTCCCAGTCTGTGGGTTTTTGCCATACTCTATTGGTGATTTCTTGTGCTGTGCAAAAGCCTTTTAATAGATGCGGTGCCAAGCACTGATTCTTTGTATTGTTTCCCATGCAGTCTGGGTTCTGTTCATAAATTTTTTTCCTACAACTACATCTTCGAGAATTCTTCCTATTCTATACTCCAGTAGATTTAGTGTTTCTGTTCTAATGTTTAGATCTTTAACCCACTTTGATTTTAGCTTACTACATGGTGAGAGACATGTATCTAGTTTTAGTTTTCGGCATGTGGCAAGCCAATTTTTCCAGCACCATTCATTAAAAAGGCTATCTTTCTTCTAGTGAGGGTGTTTGGCTACTTTGTCAAAGAAGAGGTATTTGACAGCAGTTTGGAGCTGTTTCTGCATCTTCTAGCCTGTACCATTGATCCTCAGGTCTGTCTTCGAGTCAGTACCATGCTGTTTTTTATCACAGTAGCTTTATAGTATAAGTTCAGATCAGGGATTGTGATGCCCCCTGCCTTGTCCCTGTTGCCCAGAATTGTTGACTATTCTTGGTTTCTTCTGGTTCTAGATGAATTTCATGATTATTTTCAATAATTCTGTGAAGTATGTTATTGGTATTTTGATTGGAATTGCATTAAATCTGTATAGTAATTTAGGAAGTATGGCCATTTTCACTATGTTGGTTCTTCCTATCCAAGAACATGGGATATCTTTCCATTGTCTGATATTCCTTTCAATTTCCTTTTTTAGAGTACTGTAGTTTTCAATGAAAAGACCTTTTATTTGCTTTGTTATATGGATTCCTAAATATTTCATTTTTTTTGGATGTGATTGTGAAAGGTATATTTTCTGTTATTTCTTTCTCAGTGAGTTTGTTATTTGTATATAGGAATGCTATTCACTTTTGGGTGTTAACTTTGTATCCAGCTACACAACTGAATTTAGTTATTAAATCTAGAAAGGTTTTGGTGGAATTTTTAGGGTCTTCTACGTAGAGTACCATGTCATCTCCAAATAATGATAGTTTAACTTCTTCCTTTCCTATCTTTATCCCTTTTATTTCTTTCTCTTGCCTTATTGCTCTTGCTAATGTTTCTAGAACTACATTGAACAATAGTGGTGATAGTGGTCATTCTTGTCTTGTTCCAGATTTTAGTGTGAAAGCTTCCAGTTTCTGACCATTTACTGTGATGTTGGCCATTGGTTTGGCATAGATGGCTTTTATCAGATTTAGATATAGACCATCTATTCCTAATTTTTGTAGAGTTTTTATCATGAATGGGTGTTGGATTTTGTCAAATGCTTTTTCTGCACCTGTTGAGACAATCATGTGATTTTTGTCTTTGATTCTGTTGATATGGTGAATTACATGTATTGGTTTGTGAATGTTGAACCATCCCTGCATCCCTGGGATGAATCCTACTTGGTCATAGTGTATAATCTTCTTGATAATTCATTGCATTCTGCTTGCCAGTATCTTACTGAGAATTTTTATATCTATGTTCATTAGGAAAATTGACCTGTAGTTCTCTTTCTTGGTGGGATCCTTTTCTGGTTTTAGTATCAGGGTAATGCTTGCTTCCAGGAATGATTTTGGAAGTACTGCTTCCTTTTCAATTTCATTAAAGAGTTTAAGGAATAGTGGTATTTGTTCATCTCTGAATTTCTTAAAGAATTCAGCTGTGAAACTGTCAGGAACTTGGCTTTTCTTTGTTGCCAGGATTGGCAATTTCAATGGCTGATGTTGGGTTATTTAGTATTCTTATGTCTTCTTGCTTCAGTTTTGGTAGTTCATATGTTTCTAAGAATCTGTCCATTTCTTCATTGTTTTCCATCTTGTTTGAGTATAGGTTCTTGAAGTAGGTGCTGATGATCTTTTGGATTTTCGTAGGGTCAGTTGTGACTTCACTCCTTTCATTTTTTTATCACATGAATTTGGGTCTTTTCTTTCCCTTTTTTTTGATAAGGTTGGCTGTGGCTTTGTCTATTTTATTTAATCTTTCAAAAAACTAACCTTTTGATTCATTGATTCTTTGCATTGTTTTCTTAGTCTCAAGTGCATTAATTTCAGCTCTAATCTTAATAATTTCCTCTCTTATAGGAGCTTTGGGCTTGATTTGTTCTTTTCCAGACATTTGAGGTTCAACATTTAGTTGTTTATTTGAGCTCATTCTAACTTCCTGATGTGGAAATTCAACGCAATGAATTTCCCTCATAGCACTGCTTTTATTGTATCCCATGGGTTCTGGTATGTTGTATTGGCATTATCATTGAACTATATAAATTGCTTAATTTCTTCTTCAATTTCTTCTTTGAACCAGCTGTTGTGCAAAAGGGTGTTTGTTTCCATGTGTTTATGTGTTTGTTTGTTTTTGTTTGTTTGTTTCTGTTACCATTGAATTCCAGTTTTATTGCACTATGGTCAGATAGTATGCATGGGACAATTTCAATTCCCTTACATTTACTTAAACATGCTTTATGAGCTAGTATGTAGTCTATTTTGGAGAACGTCCCATGTGCAGCTGAGAAGAATATGTATTCTGCTGTTGTGGGGCGGAATACTCTGTAGATATCTGCTAATTTGTTCACAGATTTGATTCCGTTCTGATATTTCTTTGTTAATTTTTTGTCTAGTTGATCTCTCTATTTGTGACAGTGGAGTATTGAAGTCTCCCATTATAATTGTGTTAGTGTTTATTTGATCTTTCATGTTCCTGAATATTTGTTTTATGTAGTTAAATGCACCAATACTTGGTGCATAAATATTAATGATTGTTATTTCTTCCTCTTAGGGTTTTTCCTTGAGAAGTATGTAATGACCTTCTTTGTCCCTCTTGATCAGTCTTGGTTTGAAATTCACTTTGTCTGAGATTAGTATAGCTATCCCTGCTTTTTTCTGGGTTCACGTTACATACAATATTGTTTTCCTTCCTTTGATTTTCAGTCTGTGAATTTCCTTTTGGGTAAAATGTGTCTCTTGTATGCAGCATATTGATGGATCTTGTTTCTTGATCCATTCTTCTAGTCTGTTTCTTTTGATTGGTGAGTTGAGACCATTTACATTGATGGTTACACCTGTTATGTATTGACTTATCTTTGCCATATATCTTTTCTGTTGTTGGTTCTGTGTTTCACTTCAGTTTAACTGCTTGCCTTACCTGGTGGGTTCTTTTTATTAGTGTCCTTGTAATTATGGTTTCCTTTTTCCTTTTCTAGGATATCCTTCAAAATATTTTGTAGAGGTGGTTTGGAGGTCATAAATTTCTTCAATTGTCCTTTATCATGGAAGTATCTTATTTCATTGTTGAATTTGAAAGATAGTTTGGCCAGGTACATCAATGTGGGTTGGAGATTGTTTTCTTTTAAGGCTTGAAATATTTTGCCCCAGGCTCTCCTTGATTTAAGGGTTTGTGTTGAGAAGTCTGCTGTGATTCTGATGGGTTTACCTTTATAGTTGATATATTTTTCTCTAACAATTTTCAGTATTCGGTTCTTTTGTTGAATTTCTGGAATCTTGATTATGATATGTCTTGGTGTAGATTTGTTTTGGTCATGGGTAATTGGGGTTCTATATGCCTCACTTATCTGTATGTCAAGTTCTCTTCTCATGCTTGGAAAGTTTTCTGCCATTACTTCTGTAAATAATCTTTGTAGATCCTTTTGGATTGTCTCCTTTTTCATTCACTCCAGTCAGTCTTATGTTGTTCTTCTTTGGATCATCTTACAGTTGTTGTACTGATTTTTAATAGTTTCTAGCTATTTTTAAGAAGTTTTCCTTTCATCATCATGATGAACTATAGTCCTGTCTTCTAGGTCTGAGATTCTGTCTTTGCTTTCTTTTCATTTACTGCATATACTTTCAAAGAAGCTTTTGATTTCTCGAATATCTGTTTGGATCTGTTTCATGGGTTCCATTTCTTTGTTGAGTTGAGTGTTCAAGTTTTCCATTGTTTTTCTAAGCTCCTCTGATTTTTTTTCCTCTGTGTCTATTCTAAATTCACAAAGCAGGTCTTTCATTATGATCATCATCTCTGTCTTAACTGGTCAATTATTTCTAATCTGATATTCCCTTAGCCTCATCCATCTTTTTTTTTTTTTTTTAACTTCAGCTGCTATCATTTCTGGAAGTTTGGTTGGATGTTTCCCGATTTCCTCTATTTCATTGTTCTCTGGGTTTGTCCTGGGTGGGCTGGGGGGGGTCTTGGGTTGTATTTTACTTCTGGGTCTCTTCATTTTCTTTGTGCCTATATGTACTTTCCCCCTTTTAGTTTCAGTGTTGATTTTTATATTTTGTTTTTGGGAGGTTACTTGAAGACAAATATCAGTGCTTTCCAAGGAGAAGTCTGTTCCTTCAGTGTCTTCTATGGATATGTGGTTCTTGGCTTTTGTGTCTGTCTCAAGATCCTGGACTATGTTAATGATTATTACCCAGATAATTACAGTATTGCCATATGAGATAGTACAACTTGTTATAACCTGTATAACACCCTTGTTACACTAGTACATTAGCAATAGCAATAGCATTGATTACATTCATGAAATTGACCAACTGTGGTAACTATTAACTTTGTATCTTTAACCGTAGGAGCAAGGTCAACACAGTTATAAAGTAGAATTCAATATAAGCCAGGAATTTGTATGTAGCAGGTTTCCTGTTAGTAAAGTGGTTTTACCCTGTGTGTAGGGGGAATAATGAGGGATAGGGAAAGGTAGTGAGGTTAGAGAAGAGAGTTCTAGTAGATGCAAGATTTAAGGATAATAGGATGTTAGTTATACTTTAAGAAACTTGAGTAGATAGTATAGGAAGAGTGAAGGGTGGGAGTAGTAGGTCAAACCATATAGAATCTAGATAATATTCATGCATATGAAAAGTGAAAGAGAAAAAAAGAAAAATGAAAGAGAGAGCAAATGAAAAGAAAAAAGAAAAATCAGAGCAGTTGGTTGAGGAAGGTGAGGGAGAGAAAAGGGAGTAGAGAGAAGGAACGATATGAGCAGGAGTCAATAAAAGTAATAACCTAAACAACAACAACAAGAGAGAATAGGTAGAAAAGAGAACTCATCAGATGGGTAATAGAATGAATAATAGAAAGAAAAAAGAAAAGGAGAAACAAAACAAAAAAATATTGTTATATATACATATACATAAATACATAGTGTGATTTCTCTGATGTCCACCATTTCGTGGTGGTGTGCAGGCCAAAACCTGATTCTGTGCTTGTTAGCCTTATCAAGTCTGCAGTGGTTAGTGCTGGGTACTGTGCTGATCCTGGCCTCCAGGTGTGGAGTCTGGGGTAGAGTTTTCAACTTGCAGCTCTCTGGGAGCTCCTTGGTAGCCTGCCCACATCTCCTTACCCTTTATGACTCTAAAACTTTCCTCAGTGGCACGAGTATTGTTGGCTCTACTAGGTAGTGATGGCTTGGACCAGAAAAGAAGAAAAGAAGAAAAAAAGGGGGGTGGGCAAAGGTGCCTTCTGTCCCAGATCTTTCCCATGTTACTTGAGTTTTACCCTGCTGGTGTGCAGGCAGAAATGGCACGGATCAGTGGCCCTGGAGTGCGCAGACTGGCAAGCTCAAACCTCAGAGTCTTTCAGGTTGAGCATGGAGTAGCCCATTTTTTATTTTCCCCATATCTACATTGGTTATTTTGTATAATTCCATAAACATTTTGATAATGTCCTCTTGAACTTGCCAAGTTTTTTTTTTTAACTCTTCTTTAATCAATTTGCAAAGCTCTATGACTGGTGTTCTCTTTCCTCTTCATTGATGGACCCCAGGTCTATCTTGGGGGATTTGGGAGACATTGGGGCCTTTCATTGCCCTATTTTACCATATATAGTGTCCACCAAATAATGTATACACTTCAGCAGTTTGCCAAACTAATAAATGCCTGGAAGCTGATGGGCACCACTTGGAGCACTTCTTGTAATTGTAGAGGCCAAAGGTAACTTGTGTCAATCTCATGATGCCTCAGTAAATTTAGTATTAAAATATTTATACAAGTTTTCTCTTCCCGATGTATATTTTTTATTGGCTCTCACCTTTTGTGCTTATAGGGTTGATGTCAAGCAGTGTGAGGAGAGATTGTAGTTTGTATGAAGATCTTTGCAGTTAATAGTGCCTTCCAGTGATATGTTTTCCATTTTATTTGTCCGGAGGTAGTATTTAGCCCATCAGCTATTTAAGAGGTTTGGACCCTGTCACTGTGTTTTTTTTTTTTTTAATTTTATTTTAAACCAAGAACATGTATTGGTACATTCTACATACAATGGTCACATTCATTACATTAATTCTGTACCTATACATGATGTATCTTGGTTCTCCTCCCTCTCCCCCCCTCCCCTCTGCACCCTCCCTCCCTATTTACAGCAGGTTCATTTATCCATATATTCCCTTTCCCCTCTTTTTCCCCTGTTGCCTTTCTGCTTTTCCCCTTCTTTCTTTCTAGTACTCCTCTCCTCTGCTCACCATCCTCCTTTTATATAATATCTATTACACCTCTTTGTCCTTATTTACAATTATGGTCTCTCATATCAGAGAAACAATTCGATGCGTGCTCATGAGTGTCCG
>PVJO010018258.1:0-37116 GCA_004026905.1 Hystrix cristata | reverse complement strand
TTTGTGGTTCTGCTTCTGCCTCTGTGCAGACAGCACGGTGTACCCTGCTTCTGCCTTGGGCAGGTGGCCACGCCTACCCAGGAACCCCAGGTTCCCACAACACCCAAACCCTAGCAACAACCCAACACCCAGTCAATGAAGTGCCGACCTTGGGGCCTGGGGTCGGAGACAGGGCCCCACCCCACAAAATTAGGATAGCGGCCCTGTATCCGGCAGTCCCCAGCTCGGGGACCTCACTGCTCCGAGAGAGGCTGTGTACTGCTTCCTCTTCCAAGAAAACTAACTTTCGCTTCACACCGTGTCTTCTCGCTTTTCTTCTTCTCCATCAAAGAGAGAGACACGCCCCGGTAAAGTCGAGGTGGGCTGGTGACCGCAGACCCACTGGACACAACAGCATGCATTAGAGAAATCCACAGGAGGTGAAAAGGGTCTGTATCACCACCTATCTCAATCACAGGCTGAGGGCTCCCCAGGAACAGCACTGGAAATTGAGGCAGATGCCAGCAAAGCTAGATAATAGCTCTGATCGCTAGAGTTTTTCCAGATACATTAGCCATATTTTCAAAATTGGATTCTTTCACCTCTGAGGCCTTGCTGACCCTGGGGGGACTCTGTGCTGGAAGTAATTCCTAAAGACTGAATGACTCCCCTGTAAATGTGCCCTTCATATACAAACAGCCAATCCAGAGCTCAGATCCAAACCCCACCTTTCAGGGGCTCTTTTACCCCGTGCCACTATTCCCCCACCCCATTTGCTCCAGGGCCAGGGAACCCTTGGAATTAGAGTAGTCAATCTAAACCAGCTTTCTCCATCTTACATGCCCCCCGCCACTGGACACTGGGGGAAAGCCATTCACCAGTGGTCCCTCCTCCCTTCCTACCTGAGGACGCTGACACTCTCCTTGTGGACAGCTGGCCAGTGAGGCATACTGGCCACTTGCTTCTAGAAGTGGCGAGTAGCATGCTGTCTTTAATGGCAAAGCAGTCTCCTAACCTGCTGGCCTCACCACACCCAAATAAAAATAAAGGTCTGCTACAAGAGTATTTTTATCCGCCAACATGTGGTTGTAATACTGCAGTAAGCAGCGGGTTTTCATTCCCTCACTTACTCAAAATTTCAAAAACTTTTTGATATATTGTTTGAGTAATTGCTGTGAATTATTCTAATGATTCAATGAGTACTTGGCCACGTGCCAGGCATGGATGGGATGACAGGCTCTGAGAAGCAGATAGTCATCCCTTCCTCAGGGACTCTGTGTTCTACTGTGTAATGATTTCAAAAATGTGTGCAGAGCATTGTAGTGGATTCATACTGTGGAAGACCAAGCTACCGTAAGCGTTAAGAAGCCCTTCCAGGTGAAGAAAGCTATTAGAACTTAAAAAAAAAAAAAAAAAAGGATTCCTATTGGAAACTAAATACAAAATTATTGAAATAGATACGAAAATACGGTCCAAGCTGAGAGAACAGACCTGGAAGAGATAGAGGGGCAGCGTAATCCGGTAACTCAAACAAATTCAATGGGTAGAGCACTGGGTTTGGGAAGGGGGGGGCGCAAAACGTAGGCGACAAACAGATCTACGCTGTAGGGTTTGGGCTTTCTGTAATTAAGAACAAAGAAGAGCTTTTAAAAGGAAATGTGACATAATTCAAATTATAACATTTTTCCAGGTGTGAAGAACGGACCAAAGTAGAACCAAGGGTCTAATTGGACAACTGTGGCACAGTGCCACTGAGAGGTTATAGTAGCCTGGAATCAGTCACGTGGTGACAATGGGACAAAAAGCAGGAGGGAAATGGGTCAGATAAATATGCACACAGAGCGGGGGTTCCCAACACCCCAGGACCAGTCCAGGCCTGTGAGGAACCAGGCTGCGCAGCAAGTGGCAAGAGAGCAAAGCTTCTTCTGCTTGTGCAGCTGCTCCCCTCGGTGGGGCCACCGCCCAATCTCCGCCTCCTGCCGGGTCAGAGGTGACAGCAGGAGCACCCCTGCTGTGGCCTGCACATGAGCGAGGGCTCCAGCGGGCACGATCCTGGTGAGAATCCGACGCCAAGACCACCCGGCCGCCTCGTGCCCCGCAGACGCTGCCCTCCTGGGAGCTGGTGCCTGGGGCGGAAACATCGGCACCTGAGAACAAGCCGGCATCCAGCACGGCGCGTGGATTTCCGGGGTGGACATCTGGGCGAAGGAAAGATGCTGCGAGGTTAGGCCAGGGGCGTAAGTTCGGACGGAGGAAGGAGGAAGGCGCAGAGCACCGGTGCAGAGGCGGCCGCCCACGGAGCAGGAAGGCTGCCTTACTGCAAAGGGCAGCCAGCGGATGTGCATAATGAGTACATGGGAACCCGAAGCTGAGGGAGTGTCCATCTGAAGATGGATTCTCTTTCCTGTCTCCAGGAATGGAAAGGTTAAATCATCTGTTGAAAACAGTACAGGTAATAAGGAGTGGAAAGATATTGGAGGAGTAAATAAAACTTGAAATAATTTTATAAACAGTAAGCTAGACACTGCCCAGGTAACCCCAGCTGTATTGCTGGGCAGTATTGACAAGGGAACTAAGACTACCACTTATAAACTTATAATACGATCAATTATAAAACAGACACTGTTTATAACAATCATCGGTAATCATACTAGTATCATTATAGACCAAAAAAGAAGATCACTTAAAAACCTTTTGTAGATATACAGGATAATTTTAATGAGTTTATCAGCCGGACCCTGCTGAAATGGCTTACGCTGCTAAACATTAAATGAATCGCATTTAGGTGTTTTGATTGATTATCTGAACGTAAAGAAGTACTAGAGGCAAGTTTGTGCACATATACAGGTGTGTGAAATTGCCCTACCGAGGAGCGACAGCTCCAGCCACTTGAGGGCCCTGTACTGAAGAATTTAGGAGAGGCTTAAAGGGTAGACACTTCTTCCTTTAACGACCTAAAAGGGTGCCTATAACCAAGAAGCCTTTTTTTAACCTCTTGCTGTGAAAAACTGGCAAAAACAATCCATGTGTAACACAAGAAAATAGCTGACTGCCAACATGAAAGCCACCACAAGTTGTTATGAATGTTGGCTTTAACCATTTGTTTGAATGCATTAGGGTTAAGGCTGATTTGGAGAAGAAAAATAACATGTGAATCTGGAAGGGGGACAATTTAGAAAGATCAAGCCCTTTGTCAGACAGTATGAGCTCTCTGTCCCTCTACACACACACACACACACACACACACACACTGCTGCCTTGACATAAGTTCTGAAGGAATGAATACATTTCAAGTGGCTGAAGATGCCAGGTGCTTCACATTCTTTGATTCATTTGATTTGATTTGATTAAATTTGATTTCACAACTCTGTGAGAACAGTATTTTAACTCCACTTTTACACAGGAGAACACCAAGGCTTAGAGAGATACTTTTTCTAAACTCTACCAATTCATAAATAAAAGAGTTAAGGTTTTTTTTCAGGATGTATTCTGCATCCAAAAAGCAAACTGTTTCCCCTATGTCACGTCTTCTAAATGAAGATGAGTCTTTGAAATATGCTAAGATGTACTTATCCCCTTGCCTCCAACTACCTGCAAGTCATAATCTAGGAAATTAAATTTTGACATTTTTTAAAAATCTAACTATTGTCCAATTTTTAGACTTACATTTGTAATGGATATAAATGCTTACAGATAAATAACATTTTACAGCTTTCAAATGGTGGATGCATCCACTATTTTTCTTTTTCTATTTTCACAATTACTGTGGAGAAAATGTTATGACAAATTCATCACCAACCACAGCCGGATAACTCTGGTGCTTGGTAAGAATTCAAACTTCAAAAAAAAAAAAAAAAAAAAACACTACTGGACTACATCTGCTTTTCAGTTGTTTTTTCTACTCAAATTGTTATGATGGGCTCCAATAAATCATTTATAATTCCTTCAAAGTCATGACTTTTAATAGATATTTGTAGAGCAATATTTCAGAACTGAAGATTCAATGATTTGGAGATAACCTCTTACTTACAATCTCTCGCCTTCAACCTCAGCAGGCAAAAGAACCAGTGTCCATAGTTCTTACACTGCATGGTTCATCTTCTTCCAAAATAAGTGATCTCTGCTATCTCCTTGAAGGCAATTTTTGTCAGTCCTCCTAGGTTTTGCCTTGGTTTTCTGACTCTAGAAATACAGAAAGGAAATCAAGTCTGTACCAGAGAGGAAGACGATTCTCTTATTTTTTATTTTATTTTTTGTACACTGTGATTCTACCTTTATTCTTGCAATGTCCGCCCCTTAAGAATAGAATAGGTCATGGCCTATCCCGCCACTCCCTGAGGACCTGAAGACTCAAAGTCAATACCTTTGTAGTTATTTCCTATTATGAACAATCCCTTTGCTTCATAAACCACACTCTCAGCCCCACCTCCCTTTGTGTTGAACACATCACAAGCAAACAGGAAGTCACTTTCATGCTGAATTCAGTGTTCCCCATGTCACTGCCCTGACTCATTCCTGACTCTGTTGTGAATAGTAATAGTAATAAATGTTACTAGTATATTAAGTTATTGGACATTCAGACAGTATGTATCGACTAAGCACCTACTTGTTAAAAAGTACTTCACTGAGTATTCCAGGAAATGCAAAGACTGGAGAAAGAGCACAACTAGTTGGGGAAAAGTCCTGTAAATAAAACAAAACAAAACAAATATAGGTGATGCTGCAAGTTCTAGGAAAACCATTACAAAAGAAGTAAAAATTTTAAGAAACTATTCAAATATTTAAATTATTCAGCCCAACAATACTCTTCAGCGTATTCTGAATAAAAATTCAGCAGTAATAAAGAAAACTATCTCTATGAAAGAGTCACTGAATCAGCTACAATAGCAAAAAAACAGAAAATGTCCAAATATTGTACTTTTCAGTAGAAAATGGTTTCACTATTTTATGATGACTCCATTCAGTGTAATATGATTTACCCTTTATAATAGAGCAATTAAAATTGTTAATGATTGATGAGTCAAGATACGTATTTGCACATTTTCTGAGAGTTTGAAATTACATCAAAAAAAGTTATAAGGCTATGAGAAATAAGTATTAGTAATGGGGCTATGTATAGGAAATAGCATTAAGTATTAAAAGCATGTTATATAGTTTTACACTATGATACAACAAAACTGTGAAAAAATTTATATATATGAAAAGTACTTTAAGATAATGTGTTAATGAAAATAGTTTAGGGAAAATTGTTCACATTTTTAAAAAAATATTATTTTAAAAATTTCATTTTACTGTAAAGACCAGTGACAGACTATTAGGCAAAAAAGGTGTGGTCTAAAAGTGCCTTCAAGAAGGGTGAGGAGGAGCCACTTGTCCCTGTCCCTACTGTCTGAATTGTGTGTTGTAGCTGAATGTGTCGAAGTCCTGGAGTGAACTCGTCAGTCATTAGGCATCAGTGATTTCCACAATAAAGTCAGAGACTCGTACAGTTGCAAGAGTCCCGGATTCAGCTTCCCATCTTCTCACACGCACATGAGACTCAAGGGGAATAAGTCATACTTTCACTTAGGATGAACAACTAGTTGGTAAAAAACACAGGCTAGAATCCACATTTTCACACCCTGTCTTACGGAAAGTTCTGATTCTTTAGCATTCGTTATTCTTTACAAAGGAATGCCTCCATAACTCTCCACATCCATTTCCATCCACACAGTAGATGGGAAAGCCCTCTCCCACTTCTGTGATACTTTTGCCTCTGTGTTTTCCTGGGCTCTGCGGCTGCCCCCGTGCGCCCTTCTCCTAACACGGCACATTAGGACACTTCTGCCTTCTGCTGGCCACTCACCTTCTAGCAGTAGTGTACTGAAATGCTTTTTCCTAGAGACAACACTTGGCCAAAGATGAAGTGGACTGTAATTGCAGCAGTTTTGCCTGCTTGTCACACAACTTTGTGTACCTCCTCAAATTCATGTGTAGCTCTCCTTCATACATAGTGAGAAAACAGCGTTTTATTATGGAAATGCAGTGCCCATTACTGTACAGAAAGTGTCTTCCAATACTGCTCGGTTTACTGTGGCGAGGAATGAGATACATGATAACATGGGCAGAAGTGTCACATCCTCTTGATTAAAAATGGCACTGTGACATGTGAAGTAGTCACGGGGTTCTGCAAATCCTGTCACCCACAGTTGTGGGTAGTCACAGTTTCCCAGAACAAATGAAATTTTCACTGTTTTGTGCAATTCCCTGTCTATTTCTGATTCTGTTCCACAAGTCACACTATTGGTTCAAGTTATTCAAGTTGATTCCTTCAGACTTGTTCAACAAGTTAGATTTTAATTATGTGGGATTTCCTCCTTTGACTTCAGCTCACTCGCAGATACACATAACACATCAGAGTCATTTCAGTGGGAATCTCAAAGGAGTTGGACAAGCAGGAAAAAGAACCTCTTCATTATTCAGTCAAAATGTATCGGTAAGTCCTAATTTTGTCTCTATAGCTTTAAAACTTTTACTGTTGCATTTTGAAGCATGGAAAGATATAGAGAAGTTTAAAAATTTTGGTTGTGGCCAGCAATCTTCTCTAAGGACTTTCCCTAAAACTTAACTGAAACTCTTAGATATTGTTTTAGATAATATAGTTAGTACTGTTTAGATAAAGTGTTGCTTGTCTGAATTCTTTAAGAAAATGAATAAACCTGAAGGGATGGCGTAGCATTATAACATATCTTTAAATAAGGAAATGTTTTTGTTTTTCATGTTTCACTTTTCAAAAGGTTAATATGTCAATTTTTAAATGTAACCAATAAAAACCTTCTGTTGTTTCAGAATTTTTTTCTGTAATCTGTACTCTTATTTCTCTCATAATAGCGTCATTAGTTCCTATTAAATATGATGTGAATGTTGAAGTCTTCTTTGGGAGAGACAGGATTTGTATTCTTCCATACAATTTTGGATTTATTATTTTCAAGAAAAATCTTGCTAAATTTTAACAAAAGAGTAACATTTGTCTGGATTTATTTTTAGTTGATGAGTAGTTATTTTCACACATTTTTCATAAAAAGCAACAAGTTGTGGCCTAATGTACCATCAGCGAGTAGAGTCTCAACACAGTGAAAATCGTACATACCCTAATGTGCTTCTGTGTGTATGTGAATGTGCGTGTTGTGCATATTGTTATCCTATAAGTGCAGAAAAACACAACATGGTGTAAGTCATGCTGAAAGGGGATCAGTTAAAGGAAGGACACTGGATTGCCTTGACTGATGCCATTAGATTTATTTTGAATCTCTTGAATATTAGAAATGATTGAATCAAAATGTACATTTTAAATAAAATCTATGTAATATTATATGCAATTGAATATATGCATATGTATATATATGTAAGTGAAAAAGGAGGACCAGTTTCCAACAAAGACAACAAATTAAATAAATAATTTCATATTCATACAGTAGATAACAGGAAGTTCTTAAAATCTGTGGAGTAATTTATATATTGTTTGTCCTCATTTTATTGGAAGAAATTACAGAATTGATTGTACTTTCTGATCAACTATCAATATGTAAAGGTACATGTAAAAAGTATAATAAGGAATATAAAACACAAATCTGATTTGTTGTAGAGTTTATTAATTATATTTTTCCACGATTCTAAAATTTTTGTAACAGAGAAATATTCTTTTGGCAATAATTTTCCATTTTGACGTATGAGAGGAAATTTTATTGACGTATGAAGTATGAGAGGAAGATGAAACTTTTTTTTTTTTTTTTTTTGGTGCCAGGGATCGAACTCAGGCCCTTGCAAGGCAAGCACACTAATCACTGAGCTAAATCCCCAGCCATAATTTTCCATTTTGAAACGTATTTTGCTCAAACCTTTTAATTTGAAAGACATTTGTCTGATTTTAAAAACATCAATCCATATATGCAGCTAAATGTACTTCAAAACATCCAAGGAAAATGAAAATGTAAATAATGAAAATAATAAGAGATGTACAATTTCACAGTGTCTTCAATCTAATTTTTTAAAGTTTTCCATCATGTACAAGAAATCTGACATTCAGTTAGAGAGAATCTTGCCAATCACAAAGAAATTTTGTTTGGAATTTTGGGTTCTACGTCTGCACTTTTAGGTAAATTTTATCTCTTGAACAGGCTGTATCTACTACTACTAATTGGTTTCCCTGTTTCATTAAACAGAAAATTCTGTAACTCCCAGTTCAAGTTTTTCATTGATTGGTCAGTTAGTTTTTCTGAAAATAAAATAATTGATAAAACATTAGAAATAGCTATGACACTGCATCTGTCAATCTGAGGACCAGTGGCTGAAAAGCAATATATTCCGTCAACCTGTGTGACATCAGAATTTCCAGTGGGAAGAGGGAAGCACATTCTGATGGCTAGTGAGGGATTAGGATATTCAAATCAGTTAGAGGAAGGGAAATGGAATATACTATAATTTTTAGGTAATTCTAGGTAATTGTACCTAATTTTAGATAAACCTTTGAATAATGCTGGAATACCTTTGTTTGTGAATGGACTGTCTTGGATGGTTTGATTGCTTTTTATATATAAATTAAACCCCCAATTTCTTCCAAGTTGTCCTATCCTGAAGTTTACACAGATGACTTACTCCTATCTCCTTCCACCTTCTCTGAAGAAAAAAATCCTGTCACAGGCCCCAAAATCTGGGCAGCCCTGCTGTGAGATAATCATTGTCATCTGAATTTTCTCAAACATTGCAGAATATCTCAAGTCCATGCAGAGAATATCTATAGTCACTACATTATACAAAAAGTATGAAGTTTGGGAGATAAAAGGAAGGCTTATAAGCCAGCATCCAGAATGGGTATTAAAGAAAGATTCAAGGCACATAAGCATATCTCAGTTCAGGAACCAACAAGTCTTAGCAAGACTGCGCCCATCATAACAAATCTTGTTTGTGTTTTCTTCCCTTTGGTCTGTGCTTGTGATACGATTAGCTGGCTACGGAGACATGCCAAAGCCCATCAGATGCGCCACCTTCCAAGCGCACAAAAGAACATGAGACCACAGTGAAAAAAATTACTGTCGAAAAATGCATTTCAAACTTTGCCTGTTGTTTCAATCCTGATTTTTGAGTTGTTCTTTTATCTTTCAGAAACTATACATACATTTTCAAATCATTAGGCAAAGGCAGGTGGGCACCAACATAGTTTTATAATTAAAGAGCCCAAAATAATGTGTTGAAAGTATTACACATGTAGTTAGACCACAAAGGTAGTGTCTGCACTGAACACACAGACTTTATTTTTCTTGTTGTTATTCTCCAAACATATGGTAGAACAATTATTTACATAGTATCTCTGTTATATTAGGTGTTATAAGTAATCTAGATGATTTAAAGTACACAAGAGGATTGAATAGGTTGTATGCAAATACCGTGTCATTTTACATAGAGGGCTTGAGCATCTGGGGGTTTTGTTATCTGCGCAGAGTCCTCACCAGCCCCCTCAGACATAAGCAATGACTGTACAAGTTCTTGTGTACAAACAGCTTCAGGCACATGCTCAAATAGTTGCTGAAGAAGTGATTAAAATATATAGGAAAATCACCTCCAATTAGCCATCTGGGATTTTATGTTTTCTAGCAAATTCTCTCATGTCCTCTGCCAACTTGTCCATCAGATTGCTTCCAAACTACTGCCTGAGAAATCCATTATTTTTCTGACATTTATTCTGCTCCATCTCCCACAAAGGCTGTGGTTGGCAACCTTAAACTAAGTCATGAGAAAGAAAATCGATATCTACTGTTGTAGGGAAACCTAAAGTTGTTCAAACCAATTCCTGAAAAGGTACTTCTTTGATTTGAAGGCTCTTTGACCAAAGACTTTTGTGATTTCAGTGTTTAAATTTGCTTTGGCCTTAGTATGTGCTCTTGACATGTAAATAAAAGCACCATTGTACAGTCTAAGGTTACTGGAAATTAAAAGAATTTCAACAAAGTTCAAGGGAATTAATAATTCAGCACCAAGGAAATGGTACAGTCTAGTGAACATTTACTATATCTAATTGCCAAAGGTATGGACAAGTGTATCAGGAATTAATTTTTAAAGAATGAGCTGAAATTTCAAGTCCATGGATCAAAAATGTATTAGGATATATTCTTTCTAACCTAGACTAGGTTTTATTCTGATGCTCCTACTTCTTAGGCAACCTGGTTTTGATATTCCAATGAATGAAGGCATACTAGTTCCTTCTCTGCTGGAACATTCCCGTTCCCAAGATTTACTGTACTATCTCCATTCAGAAAAAAGACAACAAAACCTTCCCTCAAACACTTTCCTTTCCAGCTATTATCTCATTTCTCATCTCCTCTCCTAAATAGGAAAATTCTTCTAAAGATTTGCTTAGACCCACTGCCTCTATTTCTGTTTTCTTCTTTCTTTCTATCCTTTTGTTTTTAATTTTTTATTATAAAATATGTCACATGAAGTTCAGTTTTAAAATAAGTTTCTTTCTGGTGTGCCATTGCACAGTAATAAAAGTATTGGTAATGTGCTGTATATTACAGAAAGAAGAAAGAAGCTTAAATATTTTCATTATAAAGAAATTACATGATTAACCAGATTTAGACATCACACTAGGTCTGCATATGGGGTATCACATGTTATCAAAATATCGTATGATACCCCACAGATATATACAATTGTATTTATCTATCAGTTAAAATAAATACCAATCATATTGTAAAAGGGGCTATTCCTTTTCAAAAGTCCTTAGCATATGTTGAAAGAGAGATACAAAATATTCATCAATAAGTGTGTGGACAAATACAGCAAAATATCCATAAGCCAGAATTACTATATAGTAGTCAAAATAAATAACTTAGATTTTTATCAAAGAGTAACTCAGAAAGCCAGGTTACACAATGATAACTCGTACATGCTTCATTTAGGTAGATTTTGAAAACTAATAAAATAATCCTGTATTTAATTCATGACTACAATACCAAAAAAATACAGATGTACCAGAGACAGACTTGAAAGAGGGTCACTAAATCGATCAGAAGTTGATTATAGAATGGGAGAAGGAAATCAAACTGGGTATAAAGGACCAAGTGAATTTTATCTGTAATGATTTATTTCTGTCTATGAAAAAGTACAGTGGAAAGTGTTACCAATTTTCTATTCTGGATGCTGTGCCTGACAGGAGACCTTTAGCTAAATGTACTTGTATTAAATGCCTTAAAATGTTGCAGAACAATTTAATGTCTACTAGTTGTCATAAGCAGAATAAAGGTTTCCCAAAGACATGAACGTTCTTTAAAAAATGGACCACTAGGTATTCGCTATCTGTTTAGAAGATGTAACACCACTAATATCTCAGAAGCTCCTTAGGGCACTTCCACAGTTGCGTCCTGTAGCCGACTGCCCTCTCCTACCTTGTCCAGTGTAACTGTTACCTGGCATGGTATCTTAATTCCCTCCATTTTCTTTATGGTTTTACCACTTACGAATAGATACCTTAAAGCATGTGGTTTAGTTTACTTCCATTTATGTTATAAAGTGTGTAATAGGTTACTCGTGTTCACAGTTACATGATATTCCATTGTAAAAGTATCTTATAATTTAAACTACCCTTCTGGTAGTTTGCCATTACAAATAAAGTAGCTCTGAGTATCTTGAACAGGGCCAATGACGGAAATATGCAAGAATGACTTTTCGGTATGTTTCTACAGATGAATTTTCTGGATCACACAGTGTGTGCATGTGTCCTGACATAGTCTCTCCTAACCCATTACAAATAGTTTCTCATGTCCACAGCGCTGAAGTAGCTGGTGCCTTCATTGATCATCCATGCTGCAAAATCCAATAGGCAGATCTACATATTCATTTTTCTTGACCACCGACACAGAATTCCCTCTGTGAAATATAGTCTTCTCAAAGCTTCCAAAACACCATCCTCTGATCAAACTTTCTTAGTTTCCTTTATTGGATTCTTCTCATTTTCCTCTCGCCCAAATTTTGAGCCCTCTAAAGAACAACCTCCTCTCTTTTGGTGCTGTACTTATCAGTGTGATTCCATCCAGTCTTGTGGTTTTTAATACTGGTGATTCCCGAGAGCAGATAAGAGTCCCTCAAGTCCAGAGTCATTCACTGGGAAACCCAAATACTTTTGCTTGACAGCAACTTTTAGTACTATATGGTGAAATAAGTCATTATGAATCTTACACCCCTAAATGCTGTATTCAATACCTCCTTTTGAGTACTCATCTTATTACTCCTTACATTATGCTTTACAATTCACTCATTGAACAAATATCTGCTTTTCAAGTGCTTAATTTGTGTGAGGAGTTAGGTGCTAGACACACAGAACTGGAGCAAAAAGCCATAACACTGTTGTCATGTTGCTTACTGGGAAAATAGACACTTAAAAATTAAATTATAGTTGTGGGAAGTGCTATGAAGAAAAGTTTGAGGGCTTTGTTTAAGATGAATGGAAACAGCTGCCATTGAAAACATTAGTTCTGTTGGAAATCTCAGCAAAGCAAGGGGAGTTTTTACAGGAAATCACAGCCTTTCAAGTCAAAGACAAACATATTAATGATCACATAAGAATATGGAATTTCTTGTTGATTTGTTTAATAAGATGACACTGAAGAAAGTATTGTAATAGAGGGAAGTGAACCAAGCTTGAAGTTCATGAAAAGCTTCTCTGAGGAGGTATTATTTAAGCAGAAACTAAAATGCGGGCAGAAAACAAATCATACTGATCTTTGAAGGCCATATTCATTATCTGAAATTATATCCTAAAAGAATTGCAAAAGCGCCAAAGACTTAAGGAGATCGGAGCCATTATTCCATTAGAATGTTTCAAAAGTAATTCTGGCTCCCCGTAGGGAACGATCTCTATGAAGAAGGGAGATATTCATGAATGAAGGAGACCAGTTGGAGGCCAGTTCAGTTTTTCAGTAAGGGAGAGAGGTAAAATGGACAATAGTGATAAGAGTGGAAATAAATCTTGAGAAATGTCTAAGTATAAAGACCAGAAAACATGCAATTGGACATCAAGGGTAAGAAAGATGTCAAGCATGATTTTCAGGTTTTCCACATGAGTAACGTGGTGGATTCTGATACCATTTACTAAGAAAGAAAATCCCAGAAAAGTATCTGGTGGGGCAAGGGAAGGTTGTGAGTGTTAAAAAGGAGATGAAAAATTCAGCCTTGAAAATGTTGGGTTCTAAGCACCCAGTGGTAATATGAAGGGTGCAGTTGGATCTCACAGTCTGGAAATCATATGCAGATGAGTGTTTTTCTGAGTGTAAACTTTGGGGAATCCTTCTCTATCTTAATCTTCCAGGGTGCTTATTAGATTAATGCTGAATTCATTTCTGTGCAACACAATCAACCTACTGAAATGATCTGTCTGGGCCTGTGTTAGACACAGGAATTTGCACTCTTCCAAGCCTGATGTAATTCTTATGCACACAAAGATTTGAGAACTCTTGGCTTAAATGATAATTAAAAGTGATTGAATGAGATCAACAAGAAAGAAAGGAGAGCACAGGGCAGTACCAGACTTAAAGATGAGTAAAGAAACATTATGTAGAGGAAGCAGCTAGCAAAAGACACTTAAAGTGGGGGCAGGCAGGGAAAGGTTAAAAAGAGAGCATGTCCTCAGAAATAAGAGGGGTTGAAGGGAGAGCAGGGGAGGGGAGAAAGGAAGCAGCAAGACATATCATGTACGGGCACACATTCCCTATGACAAATGTTATCATTAGGTATATCTAAAATGTGCCACTAAAATAAAATTTAAATTAAAAAAAAAGTGAGGAAAGAATGTTCCAATGAAAAGGAATGGTTCAGTGAAAATGAAATGCTTCTAGGAAGCTGTCTTATCTTTTCTTGGGAAGAATGAGTGCCTTCAGGTAAGGACAATTCTTTGGTCTTTTTTTTTAAATGTCCTCTGCACATAGCTGAATATTAAAAATACTCAATAGCTATTAGTTTGTCCAACATTCACCCAGTAAATAGCATATTTACAAAATACCCACTATGTCTTGGGTTGCAAAAAACAACAGAAAGAGCACAGCCAAGAAAGTCTAGAGGCCTAGATACTGGCCCCGCCATGGCCCACCTAACCCTCCACAGGTCAGTCTATTCATCGGCACGACAGTAAAGTCAGAGTCTGTTTGTGAAGCACACTGCTAACATTCCATGAGTATCAGTCTTGCAAAGTGCTATTGATCTTATAAAAATTATGTTGTACAACCTGAATATTTGTCATTTTTATTAGTCAAACATTCCAAAATAAAATAATAAAGGACATACCAGTTCTATCACAAGTTAAAATTTATATTATTTCTCAGCTAAAGCTAAACTTTATAAGAAAAAGTCTATAGAATTCACAGTCATTTACTCCTTACAGCGTTCCGGGGTACATGATTACCTCCACTCTGTAGATGAGGAAATGAAGGCGCAGAAAGGTTTTGACACTTGCCAGTGGTTAAATCACACTATTCAATTACAAATATTACGGTTATTACTGCTGTACTATAGTGATAGTGTATCGCTTATACTTTCTGTATTACCTGTGTAGTGATTAAAAATACAGCTCTCAAAAATAAATAAATAAATAAAAATACAGCTCTCCACGGGGGCTAGTAACTGATAAGCATTTTTAAATAAAAGCGAAATAAACCGAGTAAACAGCTACATTTGTTCAGGATACAGTAAAAACTACCGTATACATACAACTCTTCATGATCATGTTAACATCATGGCCATGTTCACCGAGTAGACAGAGCCCCAGCCCATCATATAGTCTATCCCCTTCCTGTACAGTTTTACTTATGAAAAGCTTAGGAAATACAGTGAAAAACGAATCACATTCAGTCTCCTGTTTTCTTTTTTTTTCTTTTTCTTTTTTTTTTTTTGTGCTGTTTTCATATATTTGATTTGCTACCATCGAAATACAGCCAACCAAGCACCAGGCATTAGTTACTCTGTGTTAACAAACTTTTAACTCATGCATGTTTACAACAACCTGAAGCCAGTTACTGTTGCTATCCCCATTTGCAGATAAGGAAATTGAGGTATCAGATGATTTCCCAAGTTCAAACAGAATGCACATGGCCGAAGTGGGGTTTGAATCCTATTAGCCTAGCTTCAGAGTCCACCCTTCTTACTGCCATACTGCGCGGTCTCTCACGGAGCTTACAGGAGAGCAGACAGCTTTCACAAGGATGCAGAGTACACAGTCAAGGTGGGGAATCCGTCCCAAAGAGGAGTCACAGAAGTGAGAAGGGAGCACCGACGTGAAGGAGAGAAGAGTGACAGGAATGTGAAGGCAATGAGAAAACCCACTGGCTCTTTGTTCACTGAGAAGAAGGAAACTGAAGTCCAGAGAAGTCTCCCTGGCTCTCGGGGCCTGCCCTCCTCTGCCGGCTGCCTGCCAGGGTACAGCACACACCTGCAGCGCTGACGAGTCCGTTCTGTGCAAGCCCAGAGAATGCCCACTGCCTGGACCATGAAACTCTGCTCTTGTATGATGACACAAGATCATCCTGGGAAGCTGCCACAAAGCAGCTCAGCTCTCTTCTGCTTCTGAAAGAAATCTGGGCAAGAAGCCACTAGGATTAAATTCAGAAGGGCTTGAGTGTAAGATTTTTTAAGACATATTGGTACAACTAAATATTACTCAAGAGCATTTGGAACAACTAAGGTTTGGCCCATGATTCACTAGAAGCCACCTTCTTTGTTAATTTTTTTTTCTACGAGAATAATTCGCATTCACTAGATATAATAATTAGAACTCACCATGGTGAACATTGATGGGGCTCGAATTTCGGTCTCCACTCCACCTACCCTGCCAAGTTACCAGTAATAAGCTTCAACCTGCCACCCTCAGAAAATAGCTTTTGTACATTTCTGCAGTTTTGGATGCTGTACTCCATTATCTCCTCTGATTTATTTCACTCGTTTCGCATTCACTCAGGCTTTAAGCCCTTTACTGGTAGATTTTACTTTTTAACCTGTGCCTTTAATGATTTGTTTCTTCTACTCTATCACTCACAGCACCTTCCCTTCCCACCGTCCTCAAAATATTGAGTGTTAAACAACTAATGTTAAAAATCTGGTATACATGCCTCCATTCAAATTAAACCTGCCACCTCTTTGACAATTGTTGGAAATTTTTTAAATTTAGGTCTCTGTTTACAGTCAGAGACATGGAGTATGCACACATTTTAGTGCAAAAACAAACCGCTGCCACATCCTCCTCCTGAGTATCAGAGTCCCGCTTCTTTGGAACATGCCTTGTAGCAACCATGATGACTGGAGAATATACTGAGGTTTCTATTTAGCATAACAGATCATTGAGCTAGTTATAGGGACCCCAAAATCTTTTATTTTCTATGGAAAGCAAACATGTATCTAGTTCCTATATTAGGGTCAGTATATTTTGATGAAGCCGTAAGTTAAAGTTTTGAACATGTTATAATGAATGAGTCTGTAGCAGAAGAAGCTGTGTGCGTGACTTTAGGAAACAGAGAAGGAATCGGTGTGCTTCCACGAAACCACCCCATTTGTCTCTGAGCTACTCTACTTGCATCTAAAACTTTTATTACACAAATACAGTCGTGGAAGTCCTCTGACAACTTGTTGGAAAGGAAGACTCTCGGGCCCAACTACAAACCCACTAATTAAAAATTTGCATTTTAACAGGCAACTCGTACCTTCTTAAAATGTAAGCAGTGCCACTCCAAACAACTGCTACACACAGCTCTAAGATGTCCTCCCAAGCAACCAAGATGAAGAGAGAGGAGTGCAGTAACAGCTTCCTTCTGCATTTAAACACGACCGGACACACCCTCTGAGCTGGGTGCGCAATAGCTTCCGCTCCTCACCTGCAGAAAGGCTCAGTGCCTTGGGCAGGTCAGGACTCACGCAGCAGCGTTTTCCTGCGTACTAAGAACATCGTGCTCCTCACATGCTAGGTACTTCCACAATAAATGCTTCTGTGCTCAGGAAAGTTCAGGAAACAGCGCTGCCTCATCATCGTTTCAGGCTGCAAAAGGTCATGAAGAAATAGAAGAACTGAGCAATGTACAAAGAAAGATTGGCATTTTGTCATTTGGTAGCTTGAGTGAAACCATGAAATTTTCTCTTAGATTTCTCAGGCTGTGACACAAGACAGGTGATGGAAATGTGCAACACATCCCGCGGGTATAACTGGGTTTATGAGCAATCCCAATGTACTTTTGTAACTCCACCTAGAAAGTAAGAAAATGCAAGTGAGTGGGAGGAACATTATCCTGTTACTAAGTGCCTTCAATTGCCAAAGAAGTAAATCATGTCAAATCTCTGATGCTCTAACTAGTATGTATTAAAAATTTGTGTCCATCAGTACTAACACAGAGAGCTGCTGCCTGGAAAATCACAGAGAATATTCAGTATTATACTAAGAACTGCTGTCTGGGAAACTGCCCTGAAACCAGAACTCAATGGGCTGGATCTTCTTCTGTCCCTGGAAGTTCAAGCCCACCGTCAAGGTCCACTGCTTGCAGAAATCTTGATGACTTATTATTGCAGTATGTTATTAAAACACGAATTTAGTTTTTGAAAGATTTATTAAAATGTGCTAATGTATCATAAAGTTCACCTGCTTCAGGTGTAAAATTTTTGAGTATATTTAGAGATATGAAACCATCCCCAAAATCCAATTTCAGGACGTCTTCATCCCAAAAGCTACTCAAATGCTCAAATTATTCACGTATTCATTTCCCAAAGATCATTTGACAGCAAACAGAGCATTTAGACAATACTACTTATACTGTCATGAATATTTATCTGTAATTTGCAGAGAGAGGACAAAATATTGTTCCCAGTGAAGGTCAAAGAGCATCTTGAATCATAGAAAACAGAGGGGAAAAAAGGAAAATACAAGAAATGAAAAAGAAAAAGGAAACTTACTTTTTTGAAAACTAAATTTAAACAGGAAAAAACTCAGGTTTGTCTGTTTTGGGGGAAACAGTCAAGGACTCAAGTCTTCAATTGAATAGTGGTTTTTTCACTTTGACACTGGCCTCGGTGTCTTCGTCAGCGACAGCACTTCCTAGCCTCAGAAGGAACACAACACTGACCCTAAGCAGCAGTGGCCTCGACAGTACTGCTGGGCTCCCCCACAAGTATTAATTAGCAAGGAGATAGACAGGTGACCCATGTCAGGGCTTTGTCAATTACAATTGCTGCTATGAAAATACTGGGTACATTTCTTTGACAACAGTGGGATAAATAAAAGTCTCATTCCCATAGCATTAAGAATCTGATGACTTCTAGAGAAAGTATTTAAAATATTAGCATTGTAAACTGCCAGCAGAAACATTTCCATTTATTCTGTTGTTTCAAATCACCTGGGCAGGCTCACCTTCATAAACAGTGCCACCCTCAGCATAAGGCCACCCTGTCCAATTGTGAACAGAAATTTCATAATCTCGGTTGTGGAAACAAGAACCCACCCGCTGTGCAACCATACAGCACCCGTGAGGATGCCCTTCCTAAAAAAGAAAGTGTATATTAAGTGTAATGGAGCAGTAGTCTTAGTATCCTTTCAAGTCATGAACTGACTCTGCACTGAAATGTTGTGCAGTCTCCAGACACCTCCGATTAATAATCGGGCAGGGCTGACTCCACTACTGACTGGGGGTGTATGCAGAGTGAGGGAAAATTTGCCAAGCTTTACTGACCTGACTCCAGCAGCGTTCTTCAAACCTCACCATGCTTCTAGCCAGACCGTTTGCCACAGAAGGTGAGGGACAAGTAGCGACACAGACATACCACCATCTTCCTTAGTTGTTATAACTACATTCATCACGGGGGATTGGTACATTCACATGTAACATCTTGATTCTTCTTACTTCCCCTTCCCCCACTCTCTACCATTTCCCGCCACGCACAGATCCCTTCCCATCACCATAGAGTCTATCTCGCTGTTTCCTGTCATCTTCTTCTATTTCCTCTTTAAATTATTTATACATTGGACTTGTCATATGCGTGTTTGGATCAAGAACGTCCTCACATGCTCACAGGCAGGGTTTTTGGAAGGTGACTGAATAATAGAAGCGATATCGCTGGCTTGCTGTCGGGAGGTCGGCCTGGCTGAAAGCGGAGGTCACTGGGGACATGACCTGGCAGGATGCGTCTCACTCCTGACTCCGCTTTCCCTAGCTGCCTCCTGGCCACCGTGAAGTGAGCAGCTTTCTTCTGCCAAGGACCTTCTACCATTCCGCTTCTGTGTTTAATCCTGCCAGTTTGGACTGAAATTTCTGAAACTGTGAACCAAAATAAATCTCTTCTCCTTCAGGTGTTTTGTGCCAGCAATGAGGAAAGTGAAAGATAGCATATAAGCGAAATCATGCAGTCTTTAAACTTCTGTGTCTGATTTATTTCACTCAGTGTTATGGTCTCAAAGTGCATCCATTTTTCTATAGGTAACTCAAATTTATCCTACTGTATGGCTTAGTAATGCTCCATTGTGTATATATACTGCACTTTTTTATCCATTCATTTCTTGTGGACATATAGGCCATTTAAGATTTAGCCACTGTGAGTTGTACTGCTATAAGCATGTATCACTCTGGTATGATGTCTTCAACTCTTTGTGGAAGATACCCAGAAGAGGTATAGCTGGTCAAATGGTATTTCTAGTTTTAGTTTTTTGCGAAATCTCCATACTGATTTCCATAGCAGTTTACTAGTTTGCATTCCCACCAACAGTGTAGAAGGGTCCCCTTTCCCCACAACTTCACCAGCATCTGTGATTTGTTAAGTTCTTGGTGACAGCCATTCTCCTGGAGTGAGATGAAATCTGAGTGGTCCTTTTCTTCTTGCATTTCTCTAATAGCCAAAGATGCGGGACATTTTTTATGTATTTACTGGCCATTTGTGCTTCTTCTTTCGAGAAGGATCTATTTATTTCAGTTGCCCATTTTTTGATGTGGGTTTTCCATTTAAGAGTTTAAATTTTTTGAATTCCTTGTGTATTCTGGATGTCAGTCCTCTGTGTGAAGAGTAGCTGGCAAAATTTTGTACCCACTCTGTAAATTGTATCTTCAATCTGTTGATTGCTTCATTGCTAGGCAGATATTTGATTTGATATAGTCCGATTTGGTGTTATTTCTTGTCCAGTTGAGGTTCCATTAATGTATACATCTGTTTTTGCATCAGTACCATGCTGCTTTCATCACTGTTTCTTTATAGTATAATTAGAAGTCTGAGATTGTGATGTTTCCCACTTAGCTTTTATTGCTCAGGATTGCTTTTGGATAAGCTGGGTCTCCTCTGGTTCTACATAAATTCTAAGATTGTGTTTTCTGGTTAAGTGAAAAATGATGTTAGTATTTTTATTGGAATTGCAATAAATGTATATTTCATTTCTGGTAATAAGGCCATTTGGATAATATTGGTTCAGCTTATCCAGGGATGGGAAGGTGTCATTTTATTTCTCATGTCCTCTTCGATGTCTTTTTTCATAGTACTATACTTTTCATGATAGTGGTCTCTCACCTCCTTGGTTAATTTGATTCCTAGTTATTTAATTTTTTGAAGCTATGATGAATGAGGTTATTTTGATTATTTCTTTTGCAGTTGGTTCATTATTGGTACAGAGGAACACTATTAATTTTTGCACCTTGGTTTCGTATACTGCTGTATTGCTGAATCTGTTTATTAGTCTGAGAGTCTCCTCATGGATATTTTTGGGTCTTCTATGTGAATGATCATGTCCTCTGCAATAAGAATACCTTGAATTCTTTTTTTCCTATATATATCCTTTCTATTTCTTTCTCTTGCCTGATTACTCTGGATAAAGATTCGAGTACTAGGCTGGTTCTGATGGCTAATATTTTGAGTGCTGTACTGAACAGGAGTCCTGAGAGTGGGCACACTTATCTTGCTCCTGATTTCAGAATGAAGGCTTTCAGGTTTTCCCATGTAGTGTGACATTGGCAGTGAGTTTGTCATAAACAGTTTTTAACTATTTGAGATAAGATTCTTCTGCATCTATTTCCATCAGGGTTTTTAACATGAATGGACACTGAATTTGTCCAAGGCATTTTTCTGCATCCATTGAGATCATCGTGTGATTTTTGTCCATGCTTCTGCTTATATGATGTATTACACTTATTGATTTACATATGTTGAACCGTCCTTGCATTCTTGGGATGAAGCTGACTTGGTCACAACATATGATTTTTTTAATGATTTGTTGCATACTGTTTACCAGTATCTTGGTGAGAATTTTTGCATCTATGTCCCTTAAGGATATTGATCTGTACTCTGTGCAGGGGGTGGGGGGGTAGGTGTGTTGAGTCCTTGTCTGGTTTAGGTATGAGGGAAATGCTAGCTTCCAGAATTTAGTTTGGCAATGCCCCTTCCATTTCAATTTCAAGGAAAAGTTTGAGTATGGATCTTCCCTGAAGTTCTAGTAGAATCCTGAGGACCTTTCATGTCCTGGATTTTTCTTAATTGGTAGGGTTTTTATTACTGCCTCTATTTCATTGCCTACTTGTCCTATTCAGGGTTTTGTGTCTTCTTTGTTCAAGTTTGGAAATTCGTATGTAATTTTTCTGCTTCTTCTAGGTTTTTTAATTTGTTGAAATATAAGTTTTCAAAGTAGTTTCTTTTAATCCTCAATTTTGTGGCTGTCCTGTGTAGTTTTGCCTTTTTTTTAAATTTCTGATTGCATTCAAATGGGCTTTCTTTCTTTTTCTTTTTTTTTGTTTTGTTTTGTTTTGTTTTGTTTTGTTTATGTTTTTGTTTTTGTTTTTGAGAAAAGGTCTTACTATGTAGTTCATGTTCGCCTTGAACTCACTGTGTAGTCCAGGCTGCCTCTAAATTGCAGTGACACTCCTACCTCAGTCTCTAAAGCAGAACTACAATTGCATGCATGTGCCACCACACCTGACTTTGATATGAACTTTTCTCCCTCCCCAACTTTTTTTTTTTTTTTTTTTTGGTAAATTTGGCTAGGTGCTTATCAGTCTTCTTTTTCTATCGTTTCAAAGAACTGACTCTTTCACTAGGGTTAGGGTTAGGATTTTTCTTCTTAATTTCATTAATTTCCAATCTGATATATGTAATTTCTTTCCTTCTGCTAGTTACATATTGGGGTGCACCTTGAGATGCATCACTAGGTTATATATTTGGGATCACTTTTTTCTTTTTTTTTTTTTTGTTTTTTGGTGCTGGGGAATCGCTTTTTCTTTTTTTATATGTGCATTCACAGCAATAAACTTCCCTCAGAAGTGTTTTTTAATTGTGTCCAATAGATTTTGGTGTGTTGTTCTTTCATTGTCATTTGATTCTAGGAACATTTTATTTCTTTCGTGACTTCTTCTGTGATTCATTGGTTATTCAATAACATATTATCTATTTTCCATATGTTTGGGTAGTTTCTGGTGTTTCTTTTGCTGTTGAGTTCTTCCTTTATTCTGCTATGATCCAAAAGCATGTACACAAATACTTCAGTTATTTTGTATTTATGTAACCATGCTTTGTGGCCTAAAATATGGTCTACTTTATAAAATGTTCTATGTACTGCTGAGAAAAATGTGTATTCTATTGTTGATTGGAACACTCTGCAGTTGTTTGTTAAGTCTATTTGTTCAATGGTATGGTTTAACCAATATTTCTCTGTTGAGTTTTTTGTATAGTTGACTTATCTACTTGTGAGTGTGGAGTGTTGAAGTCACTCACAATGATTGCATTGGCATTTGTCTGTCCTTTTGTGTCCAGTTGTTTTGTTTTCTGAAGTTGGGTTTGCCAATTTTTGGCGCCTAAATATTTATAATTGTTTCTTCCTGTTTAATTGTTCCTTTTACTGGCATGTACTGGCCACCTTTGTCTCTTTGTGTCACTTTTGGTTTGAAGTCTAATATGTGTGAAATAAGATAGCTATTCGTGCTTGCTTTTGGATTTGAATGTCATTTTCAATCCTTTTTTTTTTTTTTCAGTTCATGTGCTTCCTTTTGTATGAGTTGTGTGTCTGGCAATATATTGATGCACTTTCTGTTTTGAGTCAGTCCGCCATTCTGCCATTTGACTGGGAAGTTAAGACCATTGACATTGAGAGCTATTATTGTAAGGTATTTACTATACTATTTTTCCATGTGCTGATTGTGTGTTTGTGTGTGTGTGTGTGTTTGTTTGTTTTGTTTTGTTTAACTACTCTCCCACTTTGGTATATAATTTCTTTTGGGCTCCTTGGTGCTGGCAGCCTCCCTGCCTCGGTCTAGAATTCTCTTAAGTATTTTCTGCAATGCTGGACTAATGGTCATGTATTTCTTTAGGATTTCTTTTTCACAGAAAGGCTTCACTTCTCCATCAATTTTGAACACTCATTTTATAGGATGTCCAAGTCTGGATTAATGACTATTTTGTTTTAGGACTTAAAAAACTTCACTCCATCTCTCAAGGGCTTAACGTTTTTCCTAACAAATGTACAGTTATTCTGTCTGCTTTTAGCTGTATAGTAAGTCTAATAGCTTTTAGTATTCTCTGCTTTTGTTGAATTCCTGGAATTTTGATTATGATGTGTCATGGAGAAGTCCTTTCTGATTATGGCTATTTTGAGTTTTATGTATCTCTTTTACTTGGATATTAAATGCCTTCTCCAGATTTGCAAAGTTTTCCACTATGATATCAGTAAGTATTTTTCTTATACTTTTTGAGTTGTCTTCTGATTTTTTCCTTTATTTCTATAATTCTGAGGTTGTTGGGATTTTTGAGTCATCTGGATGCTGTTGTATGATGTCTTGCCATCTTTATGGTATCACTGAGTTCATTATCTGCTAAATCCACCTTGTCTTCAGTTTCTTAGTTTCTGTCCTCCCATTGTTCAAATCTACTACACATGCTTTCTACTGAATTTTTCCTATCTCACATTTATACTTGTTTTCTTTGCATAATTTCTAATTCTTTACCAAAATGGTCATTCATATTTTGTATTATGTTGTTTAACTTATTTAGCTTATTTTTTGTTTCTTCTTTAAGCTTATTTGACATTTTATTAGTAAAATCTTTTACCATTCAATTAAATCCTCTTTGAGTACACTAAATATTTATGCTGCTGCTAATATGTTTCTTTTTTTCTCTTTAAACATTTTGACCATTTGTTTTTTTAGTTGCTTGCCTGTGGCTTCCTCTGCTTTAATGCTTGTGAGTTTGGGAGGTGTGAATGGTTTTGGGGGACATCTCATTGCCTTGCTTTCTCATTTCTATTATTTTTTGTTCTGCAGTTGAAGATCTGTGAGTGTAGAGAGACCCTGTCCCTGCTGTGAAGATCTCTTCGGTTAGATTCAGTCTTCCTGTGATGTGTCTTTGACTATGTTTTGGTCTTTATATGCCTCTTTGACTTACTCCAGCATAGTAGAATCAGTCCCAGTCACAGCAGACCCTGGCAAGTGACCTCTGAGTGACTCAGAAGTGCTGACAGCTCTAATCTGTCATCTTATTTTTCAGAATCCTGATTTTAAAAGGAAGCACTTTTGAGTTTCTTTGAATAAGTCTTTTCTCATCAAGAAATGCTTTCCCTAAAGAAAGGCTATGAAATCAGCCCCATTATAAAGACTCTGGTTCTGAGCATAGGCCACATTCTTTTACAGTCCTCTCAATATCAGAATCAATTCCTTTCCTTATCAAAGTCTCTCTAGGGAAAATTCTTGAACATTCTGAATATAAAGAAATATGAGTAATGGGACCATTCTAAAATAAAGAAGTTGGTAGAAGTTAGGTAAGAAAAATTATGCTCATGGAACTCCTGAACCAGTGGAGGGAGACACAACAAAACAAGTAAATTGTGCAGTATATTTGGAGGCCAGAAATTGTCTCCAAAATAAAAAAGCAAATAATAACAAAGCAGCAGGAAGTCATACAATTTTAAATAAGGTTGTTAGGAGTTTTCACTGGGTTGTCAATTGAAGCAAGTCTTGAAGGAAGCAAGGAATACAGCCTGTAGAAAACTGGGGTGAGTGTGTTCCAGGCTAAGGAACAGCACGCACAAAGTCCCCACACTGGAGGTGTCTCTTGTGCTTGAGGAGCAGCAGGGAAGCCAGGGTGTCTGGAGCAGCATATGGGGGTGGAGGGAAGTAGGAGATAAAGTCAGGATCATAAGGAAACATGGTTCCATAGTAGAAATTCCTGGGAGTATTATCTCCAGAAGCACCACATTTTAAGAGATAATGTATTACAAGATAAAGACCTAGAGTTATGCCACATATCAGATAAACATTCCTGCATCAGAAATTTTATTTTTGGTAGCCTAGAAAGTGTTAAAGTACAAAAAATAAAAAAGATGTTTCCCCGCACAAGAAATGCATACAGTATTCTCATGACAACCTTAGAGAGGTAATCAGTGTGGCCTACAGGGAGTGTAGCTTTTGCCAATAACATCTTGTTTCTTTTCTTCTTTTTTTTCTTTCTTCTTTTTTTTGAGAGTTGGAGGTAGAAGTGGGAGTGAGGGCTCATTTTGAAGCAAATAAGAATAAGTGCTCGACCTATTCCTGTGACCTAGTGGAGAAAATCCATCCAAAATTAAACCTTTGACCTTGATCTCGTCGTACCATGTCCTGAGTATCTGAAATAACTAGCTACTGACTGATGGTTTAATGAAGTAGGTGCAATCCTTCAATCAACACACACGCAAGTGTGTGAAGAAACATAAACATAAGCACCTAGTATGAGTAATTATTTAGCTTGCATTTTCTTTCGACTACCAGTGCTTTTTTCTAGAACTAGCATAGGCTAGTAAAGGAAAAACAGTTAAATTTCTTTCTTTTTATTTGCAAAACATTGTGAAATTTCATTTTCCTTGGGGCATAGATTATTGCATTTTTAGTCTTATATGTAAAATGACTTCACATAAGACAATGGTGTGATCATATGTTTGTAAATACTAATCAGTGGCTGCCTAAATTTTATACGCACACATACATGTGCATGCACACACTCACATGCACACATACACACAATCATAATTGCCAGGTGTGTCTAGGTGTTTCCAGATACCTTAGGCTATAACATGAAAATTCTTTATGAAATCAAATTCATGTGTGTCTATATATGAACCTTGAAATTTATATAATAGGTCTGTATGTATTTTTCAATCCAAATGTAGTAAGATGTGAGGTAGTTTCACATGCTCTTTTTCAGAGCTCTAAATATTACCTCTAAGATAATGACTTCAAAGAAGATACCTCCATCTCAAGATCTTTGTTCAGCCCAGACCCACCTTTCCAGGAGTTATCACACAAATACTACCAGTTACTGAAATTGAATACAATGGTCCCTGACTTTACAGTAGTTTGACTTAACAATTTTTCAACTTTATGATGTTGTATAAGTGATACAGTAATAAATTCTACATTTCAAATTTTGAATTTTGATCTTTTCTCCGTCTAGCATTATACATTATGATACTCTCTCACAATGCTGGAAAATAGTAGTGAGACATAATGCCCAGTTACCCACATGATCAGGAGGTTAACTAAGCAGTTCTTTACAGTGTACTGTGCATATGTTGCTAAACTATGATACTTAGTAGGTTAGGTGTATTAAATGCATTTTCCTTATGATATTCTCAACTTACTAAAAAGATAAACTTACCCACATATAACCCCATCATAAATTGAGAAGAATTTTTATTATTAAAACATCTCAAAAACTCAAACTGTCTATTCCTGTGACTAAAATAACTAATCCCCATCACTCAAATCCAGTACATAAAGTCTCTTCCCGGACTGCTATGCTTGCCATTGGCTTGGAATCCACTGCCAAGCAATGGTCTTAATTTCTCATCTTCTTCATTTCCTCAAACCTTACCTTTTCATACCCACATCTTCTACATGGGTCCAGGTCTCTCCTGTCCTATTAACAGGCTAATAAATTCATCTCCACAGCAAGACCTCCTGCTTGCTAATTCCCTCCTATTGCAACCACCAGTTAATCTATCTTCCTGTAATTTTTCATTTGAAAATGATTAACGATGCCTAAAAGCCAACACAAAGAAATACGACTAACACTCTGAAAGTCCTCCATAACGTTGAGCAACTTTATTTTTCTAGTATTTGCGTCTGCTTGCCTGTAGGCCTCATACTGGCTCAATTACTGGTCCCCAAACACATTTAGTAGTTTCTACGTCTTTTGTTCTTGTTTCTCCATGTACTCACAAGGCCTACTCACCCTTCAAGGCTCAAGTGCCACCTGATCCACAGAGATTGGTTGTTTCTATCTAAAAATTACTTTCTGATCTCTCAGTCCCAATCGAATGTGAAATGCTCATGTAGCACATTTCACTTAGTACTTTGAAGTGATTAAATTTTACCTTATTTACTTTTGCATGTCTGACAAAATAACAAGCTTGTAAAACTCAAAAATCATTTTTAAGTAAAGGAATTAATAACTACAAGGCAGTAAAAACAACTAATACACTCTGAAAATATATCAATGAAGAAGCATGTGGACACATTCCTTTTCTTTAGCACAAAGTTATCTGTGATGACACTCAGGATTCAGTTGAATAAAACTGGAGTTGGTGAAAAATAGTATAAAGGCATAAACTTAACGTCATCTCTAAAAAGTAATGTGTATAGAGTAAGATGAAAAGGGTCGAGATAAAGTGGAATAAGTAAACTGGTAAAGAGATGAAATCAAATTTTTTTTTAAGTGCAGGTTTTTTCTCCCAATAGTATAAATTAAAACATAGCAGTGAAGTAATTATTGAAAAAATGTCTTTCACTAAAAAGTTTTCTTGTACTTCCATAGCCTTTTTAGCTTATATAGATGTATACTGTGTTTAACTCTCACCAAAACTCCTGTGCAGTGCATACTAATATTGTGACCCAAAGTCACGGGCACTGAGATGCCCCGACGGTGGGAGGACTCACCCGAGATCACTCAACGCTTACTGCCGCGACACTCTCCGTTCCTAGAGACCTTATACTGCAGTTAACACTATGATAATACGTTAAATTCCAGTGAATGTTCCTGTACAAATCACTGTCATATGTACGATTTTATTAGGTGGGGAAGCATGGGGACAGCTTTGTTTTGTTCATTTTTAAAATAAAAAAGACGGATCTTGGAATTCTACATGATGGAGTACTACACCACCATAAAGAAGGATAAACTAGAGTCATTTGTATGTAAATGGATGTTCTTTGAGAACATACTATTAAGTGAAATAAATCGGACACTTATTAGTACACATCGAATTGTTTCTCTGATATGAGAAGCCATAAGTGTAAATAAGGATGAAGAGGTATAATAGATATTTTTTTTAAAAAATAGTATTCAAAAGAGAGGAGAACTAGACAGGGAAAAGGGGGATAAAGAAGGAAGGTTAAAAGAAAAGTAAGATGAAAGGGAAAAAAATGGAAAAGTGTAAATAAACTTGTTGCAAATAGAGAGGGGTGGGTGAATGGAAGGGAGGGGAGGGGAAGAGGGGGGAAAAACCAAGATGCATCATGTACAGGTCCAAGATAACCATGTTGATTATGATTATTATGTACACAATGTACCAATATATGTTCTTGGTAAAAAATAAAAATCAAAGATCAGTTAAAAAAAAAAAAAGATGGAGTGTGGAATAGTTAGGACTTAGGTGAGAGCTCATAGCTTAGATTTGACAGACACGGTGCTTGACTGCATAGCTCCTAACTCTAGTCTAGTTCTCTCTCTACATCCCTTCAACATCCTTTACAATGCAAAAGTTAATGCGCTCAGAAGTTTAAAGTCAATTAATAATTTATATTTCAGATCCTTCGCTTCAAAGTCTGACTGATACCAGAGCAAAGGGAAATTTCAAAAAGATAAAATAATCACGTTTACTTGGAAAAAATTAATGTCTTCCTTATTGTAGGAACGTTAAGCAATTATTAACAAAGAATATATTACAAAACTAGCACTGTTTTTCTATTTAGCAGGCCCCAAATAAATTAAGATCTGATACAGTGTGGAGAAGCATAATGTACCCTCTTTTCCTTCTCTAACATTGTTTAATATGAACTAAAATATATCCCTCAAATACCGGTATCAGTGAAAATATGTTTAAGTCAAGTAGCAATTGCTGTAAAGCATCTTGAAACATGTTTCAGTGAAAATATTAATAAACTGGAGGAGGATGACCACTGAATTCCAGAATATGAAAATGACTGCTGCAAAATAAGAACCGATTAGATTACATACAGCATCTATAGGAAAAGCCCTTGTTTCTCTCCTAGCAGTAAAGGCCAATTTGTCCTGTTGTGGCCACACTCTGAGCACCAGAGTTCCAGGAAAGGAAAATTTAACCAGCCTGCAAAGCAGCTGAGTTTATACTCAAGCTCCTTGGTGGCATGTTTTCAAGTACCATCAACTTCCCTTGCATATTACACACATACACATACATACATATACACATACATACTAGTCATTTGTCCAATCAATTTGCAAATTTTATGAGAGTTTTAATCCTACACTGGCTTTCCATACAAGTAGTAGATTCCAGAATGTCAACACATCATTTCAGGTCTGTTAGCTATAGTTGTGCTGTTTTCACAAGGTACAAAAATGCGCAGTTCGGGGGAAGATGGAAGGTGAGCTGCAGTTTACTCTCACTGACAAACTCCCCCAGCATGGACCTGCTTTCAACCCCTTTTAGAATTGTCCTCTCCCAGAGAGGTTGTCTTTTCCTGATTCTCACAGCAGCATTAAATAGGCTGGCTCAGCTCCTCACCATTGCCCAGCCTCTCTCTGTGTTCACAAAGAGTACAAGGTGATTTATATCCTCAAGGAAAATAAACTTATTTAAATGTTACCCAAGAGAAAAAAAATGAGAAAGTACATAATTAAAAGAAAGTCATTTAGTACATTCCAATGGTGTACATTAAGTGCTCTGGATCAGTGATTCAAGGACAGAATTATGATGTTCCCGTAGATCCAGAGTTTTCAGAATGAAGCAGCCTGGTCTTTTTAATAAGGCAAAAATATGCAAGAAGTAGAGACTGCGGGGCTCATTGTGACTCCGCCATCAATTTGGGCAGTCCTGACTAACACTCCACTTTTTCCTTTTAAAGTGTATTTTCCAGTGTCCCTAAATATGTCAAGAAAAAATTTTAATAAATAAAAGAGTTGGACTAGACCGGTGACCCCTTCCCTCCGTCTAATTCCATTTTCACCCATTTTATATCATTGGCCTTCTAAGGGAGGCTTTATTTGAACAAAATGTTCCCTCAACTTTAAAAAAGTAGCGATTGCAGAGCTGGGGACTTAGCACAGTGGCAGAGCACTTCCCTAGCAAGCGTAAGGCCCTGAGTTCAATCCCAGCACCCTGCCCCCCAAATAACTATTATATTTGGTGGTCTGTACTGCCTGCCTGGTGCTAACAGTCTAGAGTTAATGAGACTGAATAAATACCTTCATTGTTGGATAAAGTGCATTTATTTTTGTAACCAACATGTAATATGCACACACACATTTAAATGTACGTGTTTGCATACCCTGATATAAGATCCATAAAAATATTTTCAATTTTCTCCTTTTTATTGTCAACAAAAGGTAGGAGTAAGAATGACAGGAACTGACAAAAACATATCATCAGCAGAAACCCTCTTCCACCTGATGGGCAGTTTGAACTTGCCAGACCCAGACTCATGACTGCTCTGTTGCCTACTAGCTGAGTAATTTATTCCCTAAGCCCACATTTCCTTGTCATGTAAAGTGAGGTTTTTACAAAGATTAAATGAGATGATGTGTAAAAGCTTGTGCATTACCAGGTACACTATAAGCCCTCAATAGATGGCAGAGATGATTCTCCGATCTGTATTTTTACTTACCAGCATTTACAACAAGAATGCACAGTGTACAATTTGATTTAAAAAAAAATTCAAACAGTTGTAAAAACATTTTAAATCCATCTTTGCAGAGCCCTTCACTGCTGCTTACCACACACGGGAAGAGGGCCGCAATGAAGAGATAGACAGAGCACGGGGAGACCAGACAAGGAGGCGCAGGGTCGGGGTGGGGAAGGAGCTCCCTGGAGGAAGAGGAGCGATGTGTGGAATGTCTTATGAAATAAATGAGAAGCAGCAGGCAGCTGAAATGCAAAGACATTTTCTAGGCAAGACAAGGGCACGCACAGCTCTGGTGACATGTGCTCTGGCTGGCTGCAGTGTGTAAAACAAAGTCTTAAACATTTAAAAAGTATTCAAAAGACATTAACTGCCTTTGCTTCCTCTAAGTGAGATCAGGAGAGACAAAAGATCCCAAATCTTCTTGTCCCCTGCAGTATGTGGCAACTTAGGCAGGAAGCATATGTGAGGAAGTTCATATTCTTTTATTCACACCCACCAGGTTTCCACTTCCTTCTCTGTCGCTCCTGAGTTATCACGAGTTACTTATCTCAGACTGATTTTTCCCGTATTCAGAATGAGATCATGATAGAAATTTTAGAAGGCTATTGTGAAGATTGCCAGCATCCATGTATAATGCCTAACACAAAGTCTTTCACAACAAAAGTTTAGAAAGATAAGTTCCAACATTCCCAGTTTTCCAGGTCGATAAGGAGAGGGAAGGCTGGTTAAAATTACTACTGAGCATTTGTCTTGTTGTTTTGATGTAAGCACTAAAAATCTCACTGGATGGGGTTGTTCTTCCAGTTACAGGCAATCACAAACGCATATGTCCGGGACTTAGGAGTTCAGTAAATATCTGTGACTGCTGAGTAGTGTGAAGCAGGATATACCCAAAATCTAAATAAGTCTCCAGTGGATCCATTCTCCCTGGAAAAAATCATGGATTCTGAATTAAAAGAAAAATATTCGCTTGCACATATTTCCACTGCATTGTAAGTCAAAATTCAAGCAAAGTTTACAAACACATGTCTGTAATAGTTTACAAATTAAATACAGTATTATGCACAATGCAGTTTGTGTTAGCATCAGCAGCAGTGTGCAGGAGTCAGGCTACAAGTTGCACTGTTGACCAGACAGCAGGTACTTCTTCAGCTGTTTCCACGGAGTGGAACGATTGCTTCTCCTGTAATTACGACTTATGGGATTAAAGTAATACAGCTCCACACCCTTTACTGAGTTATATGTCTCATGGTGCTTTTCAGTCATTGATTTTAAAATGCTTGTAGTGAATCGAAAGAAAACTTGGCTCTAAAAGTCATTCCATGCAAGGCTCATCCAAGGTAAAGCATACACGCTGACTCTTTGGTTTTTGTCTGTTGAGGCATTTTAACCTCCAATTTAATTCTTGTTTTTCAGTATCCCAGTGCCTCTCATTCCACATCAGACTTCATCTCTGGAAGTACAGTCGAGCCTTAATTATTCCAGGAGATCTGGTCCACTGGAGACTTACTTAGGCTTTGAGTATCCCTTTGCCTCCAACTCTGACTCCCACTACTCAGCAGCCACTATGATTTACTGAGCTCAGAAATCCCAAACAGCCTGCATCGGGGCTGCCTGTAACCGGCAGAACAGCCCCATGAGTGGGCAGATCAGCCAACAGAGGCTCAAAAAGTTAGCAAATGCCAAATGCTACTTTTCTCCCAACGCTGGACTCTAGAAGGTCAGATTCTACCAGTGTACCAAAATGAACCAAAACAAAATCATGAAGTTAAAGGTTCTTCATTCATCTTTTTAAAACTTATTCTTAAATTAGTTCCTTTCTGCTTTATGTATTTAAACACACTTTTATTAAATGATCATGGTTAAGCAAGGTCAATTTTTGTAGTTTATAATCCGTTTATTTAACAAAGTTGAAAATTGGCAAACCCATGTGTACCTCCAATCATCTTCTGAAATGTCACTAGTCACAGAGCCGCAGTACAGAATGCGTAGGTGGGACACTGAGAGATGCCAGAGGTGCCTTTTATGATCCTGTGATTTGGGTGGAACCCAAACAACATCAGCCAACCTGGTGTGAAAGTCATGCCTGGGAGCTGCTGGCCTCAGAAAGTCTTCTCTCACTGACTCCAGGATTTTGACAAACATAAAATGAAAGTCAGACTAGGATCTGGCTAAGTGTACATGCTTCCTATCTGTTAAGGCTTTTAAATCTGAAACATGCCCAGGAGTTATGTAACACACATTTATAAATATCATAAATATCAAAAAAACTCATCTGTATATGCCAAGCACTCTACAAAGTGCCAGAAAAACATCAACACAAAACCCACCTTTGTTCTCCAGATACTTGCAGCCTAGTGGATAACCTACTTAATTAGAAGTATTTATTAAATAATGCCTAATAAAACTTCATTTTGTCTCCAAAACAACCTTGTGAGGTATTATTATGCCCATTTTTCAGGCAAAGAGTCTTAAATAAATGACAATGTGATCTCCCAAGAATAGAACTGAAATTCACACTCAGCAAGTCTTGTGACCTCCCTGGTGTGACTGTATGATTGCATATGTTGTAGGCAGGAGGCAGTAATATTTTCTCGACTGATATGACTAATGGAAGACAATCCTGCAGGAAAATGATAACTCATTCAAATCTTCTGGATTGGGGGAGGTTCTAATGAATTTGGGGGCAGGTCTTGCTACTATCCTGTGCCCCAGCCCTTTGCCTCTGCCCTTGCCATCATCAATAGGCTGTGCCATGTTCATAGCAACACAGTTTGTAATAGCTAAGTCTTGCAAACAACCTAAATGCCCAACAACTAAGGAATGACTAAAGAAGTGGATGTTCTACACAATGGAGTACTACTCTGACATCAAAAAGGATAAACTAGATACATTTGTAGGTAAATGGATGCACCTTGAGACCATACTCTTAAGTGAAATAAATCAGACACTCATGAGTACACATTGAATTGTTTCTCTAATATGAGAAACCTTAAGTGTAAATAAGGACAAAGAGGTATAAAAGATATTAGGTAAAAGAAAGATAATATTCAAAAGAGAGGAGAACTAGAAAGGGAAAAGGGGAAAAAGAAGGAAGGGAAAAAGGAAAGAAAGGAGGAAAGGAAAAAATGGAAAAATGTAAATAAACATGCTGTAAATAGGGAAGGGTGGGGGCAGAAGGGAGGGGTGGGGAAGAGGAGCTACATCATGTACAGGTACAAAATAACCATGATGAATGTGATAATTATGTATACAATGTACCAATACATGTTCTTGGTGAAAAAAATAAAAATAGGATGGAAATTTTTGCTGTGAGGAACCCTCCTGTCTGCCTCCCCCACCCACACCTCTGCTTCTTTCCCCTCCTCCACTTTACTCCTCACCCCCCCCACACACACACACGCGCGCGCGCGCTCTGCCCCATGATCTCGCTCCTGTACAACCCTGGGGACGACGCCAGGGAAGGCAGGTTTTTGAGGTAGTAATCACTTCAGTATCGTAGAAGGTGTTGCAGTAAAACAGAATAATTCGAGTTTTGTTTCATTTGCTTGGTTTTGTGTTTTTTTGGGGGGGGGTTGTTTTGTTTGGTTTTGTTTTGAGCACTTCATCCCTTGGGGGAAAAAAAAGCAATTCCGAACAACAGGTCGTATTTTCTTATTCTTCCTTTGAACTAAAAATAGTCATTAGTTTTGGGAGGGCGATAAAAACAACAACAACAACAAAACCCTGGGGAAAAAATCCTTAAGGAGGCCTTGTTCCGTTCAGGCTCACCTCCAGGTTGTGTTTCTGTGATTAGAGACGCGTGCAAGCTGAGAGACTGAGGAACAGAGCTGATCATCTTGTGAAATGATGAGTGAAATGAGTCAGTCTTTGCTTTCCTGCTCCTTTAAGGCCAGCAAGATCGAATTCGAGTTTCCTGAACCCCTGGGTGGTGTTTTTCACCGTCGTGGCAGTAGTGGGGATCGCGGCCATGATCGTAGGTCTACTCATTCACTATTTAGCTTTTGGTAAGTACCACAGATTATTACTAATTGTTTTTCAGACCAAATAATGAGCTATACCTCGGATTAAAAATGTGATCTTCTCTTATTTGTTGCTACTATTCTTCCTTTTCACCTTTCTTCTTTCCATTCTTCCCTCTCTCTCTCTCTTTCTCTCTCTCTCTGTCTCTCTCTGTCTCTCCCTCTCCCTTTCTCTCTTTTTTCTTTTTGAGATAGCATCTTGCACACACACAATTCTCATGCCCAAGCTTCTGGGTTGCTGGGATTACAGAGATGTGCCACCACACCCGTGACTACTTTTGCTTCTTAGTATAAAGTAATCTTACTTAGAATTTTCCTTAAATATATATTCATATCTAATTTCCTTTAAATAAGCATTTTATCTCTTTTTTTTTTTCGTTTTGGCCTTTTTAAATATATAAAGTATATCTTTTGAGTATACCAAACATTGTTAACAGGCAACAACAATTGTAAGTTTTTAAAAATTTCTTCATATATTTCTGATGCTAAAATTTGGTAATTTTTTGTTAATAGTATATTTGTCTTTTTCACGAAATAACCTGATAAAATCGTAAGTGTGAAATGTTGGAAAGAAACTTGTTTCACCACCTAAAGTTTGTACCTAACATTTGTGATTCATTTCCTGAAAAAAAGTCTTACATAAAGCAGAAAGTTAAATTGATCAGTAGATAAATTTGCAGTTGAGAACAGGTAATGTCAAACTTATAAAAAGATTATGTGCTTTTATTATTTGTATCTCTTTTTAAATTTTCTTAAATTTTATTAGTACATGTTTGCAGTATGTAATAATTACATTCATCCTAGGAGTTGATATAGGTACATAGCACATCTCAGTTCCTTTTTCAGCTCTTTCTACTCCCTTCCCTTCACTCTCTCTCTCTCCATCCGATGACCTCCTTCCCTTTTGTAAAAGATCTATGACCCTACTTCTTATTATCTATTTTAAAATTTTGCTCTTTATTTCTATTTCGGGTTTTTCATACAAGAGAAACCATGCAATGTTTAGGCTTATGTGTCTGATTTATTTCACTTGACATTATGGCCTTGAGGTGGATGCATTTTCCTACAAATGACTCAAGTTTATCTTTCGTTATGGCAGAGCAGTACTCCATTGTCCATAAATACCACACTTTCTTTATTCATTCATCTGTTTTTGGATACATAACCTGCTTCCAAGATTTAGCTATTATGAATCGTGCTGCTATAAACACAGGTATGCATACATCACTATGATATGATATCTTTAACTCTTTTGGGAAGAAACCTACAAGGGAAATAGCTGAGTTGAGTAAAATTTCTGTTTTTAGTTTTTGAGGACTCTGCATACTGGTTTCCATAATGGTTGTACTAATTTACACTCCCATCAACAGCCTCTCCAGCATTTGTTATTATTTGATTTCTTGATGATTGCCATTCTTCTGGAGTAAGATGGAGTCTCAGTGTTGTTTCAATTTGCATTTTGCTAATGGCCAGCAATGTCGAACATTTTTTTGTGTATCTATTGATCATTTGTACTTCTACTTCACTGTGTTGGTTGTTTCCTTTGGTGTGCAGAAGATTTTACTTTGATATAATCCTATTTATTGATTCTTCATGTTATTTCTTGTGCAATTGAGGTTCTGTTCAGAAAGCCCTTGCCTATACCACTGTTTTCAAGAGTTTTACCTTTTTTATCTTCCAGCAGGTTAAGTGTTTCTGTTTTAATATTTAGATGTTTGATCTATTTTGATTTTAGTTTACTACATAGTGAGACGTAAGGCTCTAGATTCATCTTTATGTGTATAGCCAGTTTTGTCAGCACCATTTACTAAACAGGCTATCTTTCATCCACTGTATGTTTGTTCCTTGGATTTTGTTCTGCATTCTCTATTCTCTTTCATTGGTCAATATGTCTGTTTTTGTGCCAGTATTTTTTTAATCACTGTAGCTTTGTAATATAACTTGAAGTCCAGGATTGTACTTCCTTCTTCTTTGTTCTTGTTGCCTAGGGTTGCTTTTTCTGGGTCTCTTCTGGTTCCATGTAATTTACAGGATTCTTTTGTCTAGTTCTGTGAGGAGTACTATTGGTATTTTTTTTTAATTTTTTTTATTATTTTTTACCAAGAACATGTATTGGTACATTGCATACATAATGATCATAATCAACATGGTTATTTTGTACCTGTACATGATACATCTTGGTTTTCCCCCCTCTTCCCCCCTTCCCCTCCCCTCCCTTCCATTCACCCACCCCTCCCTATTTGCAA
>PVJO010018257.1:0-37163 GCA_004026905.1 Hystrix cristata | reverse complement strand
ATGAGGTATTTTATTCCAGTGGGATGCAAGATCCTCAAAGGATATTTACAAATGTACTCAAGTCCCTCCAAATCAATCAGTCTCTGAATCAACAAATGTTCTTTGATTCCCTGATCTGTGCCTTACACTAAGGTAAATGTTATAGAGGAAACATGGAAGCCAGGAGAGAGACCCGCCCTCTACCACCTTGGAAGCTTCAGTTTAAATCAGGTAAAACAATCAGATTTATGGTGCTGTCTAAACAGTGCCTACAGAGCACCACATTCCCTGGGTGCCTTCCTGAGGCTTCGGGTGGACAGAAGAGAGGAATGGGGAGCGATGTTGACCTTTAGTGATCGACAGCCTAAGTACAGGTGGTGATCTGAGTCCTCTTACATGAGATACATTTCAACACACTGCTAAGCATGTGGTATTTTCCATGAACTACCCTTCCTCTTGCCACCTGCTTTTGCTCTTGCTCTTCTGTAGGTGATTCTGCCCAGCAGATAGAGTGTTTTTAAAGAGTAATTTGGATAGTTCCATTCTTTTCCTTATTACCCTTTAATGGCTTCCTTTTGCTCTTAGATTAAATTTCAAACTGTAGCAAGGCCAGCAAGATTATTATCAGCCCCATCTCCCTCTCCTACCACCTCACTACCTCTTTTTCTCACGCAGGATGTTCTAGACACATTCTCATTTTCTTTCTGGGCTTCCCGAGCTCTTCTCCACCTGTAGGCTTTGGCATTTGATAGCCCTTCTCCTGGATAATTTCGTCCCCAGGTCTTCACCTTGCTGACTCCTCCTCAACACTCAGATTTCATTCCACACTCCAAGACTAATAAATAATAAAGACCCTCTCTACCCAAATGATCTAAAGTCGCTGCTACACTTGTTTCCTCCACTCTATATATCAATGTGTTCTTTGCTGAGAGTAGTTATCCCCCTATGTAATTATCTTATACATTTGTTTGCTTGTTCATTGTCTGTCTCCTCCAATCAGAATGTAAAAGCTTTCCGGAAGCAGCAGCCTTGGCTGCCTTGTTTATTGCTGTTTATGCAGTTCCTCAGACAGCATGTAGCAAGTATTTAACAAATATTTATCGAATGAAGGAATGAGAAGCCTCAGAAATAGAGCTTTTACGGCTCCCACTATCATGTGCAGCCCTTTATTGCTTGATGACTGGAGATTTACCACGAATCACCTCATGTCCTTTGCCTTCCTTACACCCCACTCCACCCCAGTTAAACCAAGACATCCTTTGCCCCAGGAGAGAGTGGGACTATTAGGGCACCAATGCAAAGAAAATAAAAGATAACTGTAAGTTCTGGGCTTTTAGAGTTTCTAGACATTTTAAAATCACGTTTCTTGATTTGCAAGACCCAGGTTCTTTGCAATATCAGAGGTAAAGCCCTGAAAGAATCATGCGATGAAGTGCAGTCCATAAACAACTGAGTGCAAAAAGAAAAGCCATGGTCTCCACCCAGGGCCTCTCCCCGAGACAAAATAAAGATGGACCTCACGGTGGTGGAGTGGAACAGAAGGAGGCCAGGTTCAGTGGAGACAGACAGGATGGGAGGTTAAAGGGTAGTTGATAAGGGACCCACAGTTCTGCCGGCTCCCTTGCGGTAGATCTCGAAGGGGTAGGGGTCCCAGATTAAAGAAGAGTGAAGCTTCACTGAACTGGGGAAGCCCAAGAAGTCAGGGTGCGGGGATCCCACACAGCGGCAGGAGGCGGTACGGCTGGAAGAGAAAAGGTCACCTGAATGCCTAGAAAGTTGGATCTGAAATCACCGTCCACATTTCAGACTGTTCTGAGCCCCTGGGAGAGAACTGGGAATGGCTGAGGGATGTCTGTTGCACTTAAAGGCACATGATAGGAGTAGGACACAGAGGTAACTATAATTCCGAGAACCAAAGCTAGTGTCCAGAGAGCAAGGGGCATCATGCGTTAGCAGGGGGCAGAGAGCAGCATATATCACCTGCAGGGTCTCACATTCACACTCGTCTTCTCATGCCTCAGATGCTTGTAAGCCTTGCAAACCTTCCAAAGGCAAGAGTGTCCTGGATAAAGAGGAGAACGGGGGATGGGCTGTATTTCCACCAAAAAGGTTTCATTCTAACTTTGTGAGATTTTACTAAAATATCCAGATTTTTTTTGTTGTTGTTATCAGGTGGAAATGGAACTTGATGTACAAATTAAAAGTTCAAAGAAAGAAATTTCCACATTTTCACACTTGAGTTTATGATATGAAATCTTTACTCATTACACATATTTGGAAAATGTTCATAATCTTCGGAGGCGATGTGCCTTTGAAGTCAGAGCCTCAGAAGTTAGCCAGTGGAGGTTGCCACGATGACAATGCGGCTTCCTGCTGGCCGTGCCCATCTTGCACTGAGAATAGGCAGAGGCAGGCCGGAGCGCCTAGCACCTCATTCAGCAAGGGCTACCGATCCAGAGACGGAGCAGTTGGGTTTCGAATCTCTCCTCTAATGTTTATAAGGTGGTAATTTGCAACAAGACATTGAAACTTCTGCCATCTTGCTTACCTCATAATGCTACCTTCCAAAAACAATTTTGGGAATTAAATAATATAACATACGTGATTGCTTAGGACATTTCCTAATTGTTAATAGGAGCCCAAAATGAAAGCTGCTATGGCCCTCATAAGTGAGAGTAATATTTATTTTAGCCGAATATGATAAGTTCTTTTATCCCCAAATATTTTCTATTTTGTTTATGAATTTTCTATTAAGTAGAGAAATTCACTGAGGAGGAAATTAACAACCAACCTGGCAGACACGCTGCTTCCTACTGTGAGTTAGCACAAGAGACACCAACTACCGTAAACTGTAAATTACAGCCTTTGTATTCTCACATTTAATTTAACCTGCTCCTCGTTGAGGAGGAACAAACTCTCTCCAAATAAAAAAACAGAACTCTCTCTACGTCCATGTTCCTTAGTAACCAATAGCATCCGCTTATGAGAATTTTTCTAGAAATGTGGGCCTTCTTTTGTAGACATCAGGTTGGAGAATTTGAGGCAGACTTAGAGTTCTTCGGGCTTAACACTCACATTTCGCACAGGGAGAAATTGAAGCCTAAGGCAGAACTGACTTGTTTAGAGTTACCTATTCATTCGTATGAGTTACGTAGTTATTTGCAGGATTAAGATAAAGTCTCCACGAGGCAGCTACAACGGTGTGACATCCCTCCAAAACTCAGGGATTTAGAACACAAATAACTGACTTCTTGCTCGTGGGCCTGCGAGTTCACTGTGCTTCAACTTGCCTCTGCTGGGCTGTACCAGGCCTGGCTATAGTCTCTGGGTGCACTCAGCCATGCTCCACCTGCGTCTCATGACAGTGGGGCACAGGAGGCAGGTGGGCGCATGGACAACCAGGATGCCACTTGAGACCTCACTTCTGCCCACATTCCATAGGTCGTAGGGATTCAGTCCAAATACCGGTGTGTTTGGAAAACATGCCCCATTCATTCTAGTGGAAGATACATCCAAATCACGTGGCCCAAGATGTGGATGTATAAATCTAGCAAAGGGAAGGCCTGGGAGACAGCAGACCCCTTCTTTAGACGCCCACATGAGTTCTGTCTCCTCTCGATCACGTGCTAAGCAGGCCTTTGGCTTCCTGAGCTAACTGCTCACTTGAAACTCATTGAGGCTGAACCACATAAATTCTGCTCAGGCCAGAAGTTACTGACATGACATTTAGGGAAGACAACCAAAACAATCTAGAAGTAGTCACTGAGAAATGGAGGATAAAAAATAATAACAGTTCATCAACCAAGAGTATTTTCCCTCTCCCGTCTACCAAGCTGAAACTTAGTGATTTTTCCCTTCAGCAAAAGAGGATTTATAGCTTCATTCCTATCAAATGTTTTTTAATTAAAAATGTACTGAGGTCCACAAAGAAAGAGCACAAAAGGACAGGCAGCCCAATGTGTGTGGAAATTATGTGCAAGGTGACTGGGGTCTGGTGGGAGATCCTGCAGCAACTGTGAGCTACACTTTCTCTGAGTCACACCCACATGAAGGACGTGCTTGGGCTATTTAAGACGTAGGTGATAGGCCCGCAAAGAATGGCTGGTCAGGGCTCCGTTCTGCATCAGATTTCAATGTCAACCTTCTCCACCACAAAGTAGGTTTGCTTCGAAGAAAGCAAGTTAGTCCAAGTTAGTCCAAGAAAGCAAGTTAGTCCAAGAAAACCAGGATGCCCTTCGGTAACTTGCATGAAAATCCAAATTTGGAGCCAGGCCCTGGCTGCAATGACTTCATTGCTTCGATGACATTGAATAGAGCAAGAATGAGACCTGATTCTGGGATTCCAAGGAAGCACAGGAGAATCCTGGGGACTTCTGCTTCTCTGTTCATCTGTTTACTGAGGTCAGCATGGATGGGGAGACGGTTACAGGTAACCACTGCGTAGAAGCAGATAACGGAGCTCCCTATTGCTGTTCAGCTCTGAGCAAGGAGGGAGAGTGTGGAGCCAGACAGACAGGCGAGAGTGACGTTTTAGAAGTGTGCAGATCTGTCTTCCAAGCCCAAGGAGAAATTATGTCAAATTTCCCATGCTCTTATTTGCAGAACATGATGAAGAAGTGAGAAGTATTTGCCTTTTGCCTGCATCGAGCGTAGAATTGACTTGATGAACCTCAGCACACAAACTGCAGACCAATACCTCAGCGTTAAACATTGCCTGGGGAAAAGAGAGTTTGCTTTTCTGGCTTCCCCAGAAGAGTGCTAGAAGTTGTTGTCTTCAGTAAAGAGGAAGAAGTTCCAGGACTCCAGAGCAGGAAAAGAGCTCACACACCAGAAAGTGCCCCACACTGGAAGTCACAGCAGTGGGACACCTGGGCAAGTTTCCTCCTCTCTCTGGGCATCTGTCCCAGTTTGCAGAAGGAGGAGGTTGGATCTGATAAACTTGAACTTCTCTCCCAAATGTAAGAATGTCTGGACCCAAAATTCCTCTTGATTGCTTATCTGCAGATAGTGGCTTTGTGTGAGTCTCACCGCATGCTACCTGCTGTGCTGAAAGTGACCCAGGTGGGAGTCTGGGCCAATCACAGCATCTCTGAAGTCCTCTTGGAAGTGGAGGATGTAGGCTTCAAAGGAGGATGCTAAAGATGACTCTGTGTAGTTATTTCTAGGACACGCTTGAGAATACATGAAGCAAGAGCTAACCACTTGCCATTGTCTGCGTCTGTTATATCCTCGATTCCATGGTGATTTTTGAGTATTGTGTGGTCAAGCACTTGAAGCAGGAATACAGACTGAATGCCTTCTGCACCCGAAACAAAGCCTGTTGGGGATCTTGAATGTCCCTCCTTTTTCCCACTAAGAGTTTTGGGCTTCAAGAGGCTCAGGTTTTTGCAGTGGAAGCAACAAGGAATTTGCTGCCAGGTCCTTCAGCTCCAGTGTTGCCCATGAGTGTCCATTGGCTAAATCCACTAATTAATTAATTCACCATCCATTTACCAATAGTTTACTGAGTGATTGCTGTGTTTCACAGACTGCTAATAGGCACTGGGGCTACTGTAGGAAACAAATACAGAGCTTCTGCTTTTGGTGGATTAGCATTGAATACAAGAGGCGAGCAGGTTAATCTTCATATTACAGTGAAATTAGCACCAAAATTGAAGTTACCACAAGGTGCTATGGGACAGCAGAATGTATTTTCTTTTGTTTAAGAACAAAACAAAGCCAGGCATGGTGACACATGCTTGTGATTTCAGCACTCAGGAGGCTGAGACAGGAGACAGGGTCTCAAGTCTGATGCCAACCCGGACAGCATAGTGAGTTCTAAATCAGCCTGAAACATGGCAAGAGCCCATCTCAGAAAACCAATGAAACGATCAAACAAAATGCGTATGTCTCTATGTCCTTGACCACACTAGTGGTCATTTCTCTTTTTCATAGTAGCAACCTATCAAATAATAAGGTCGCACTACCGTTTTAATTTCCATTGCTTCATAATTAGTTATGTTGAGATATTTTTCATGTATCTGTGAAACATTTTTATCACTTCTTTTGAGAATTTTCTGTTCATATCTGTATTAGAGTTTGTAAGGGAAAAGATTTAATACAGGACACATACATTTATGTGATAATCTTCTAAAATTCACCCAAAAAGTCAAATGCAGAAGAGTGTAAGAGATCTGACCGCGTGCTAGAGACCCGCATGCTAGAGACCCTGATCTGTGACTCTCAAGACAAAGGCCAAGACCAGAGCTCCCCCAAAGACAGCAGCAGCCATCTCCAGCGACAGCAAGGAACTGAGCTCCTTCTGCAACGAGAACAGCTGAGTTCGTAGCAACAAAGCTTCTCCTGGGAAATCAGCAGCATCACTCTTTTGCTCATGCCTTTCTGGCACCAGTCCTCAAGTGGATCTTCCATGCCCAGATCCACGCTGACTCAGTTCAGCTGGGTCCTCCCACTCACGTGGACCATCAATTAATCCACCACAATATCCATTTCTAAAAACTGGGTTGCTTCCTGGCTATTAAATTTCTTATGTCCCTTATAGATGTTGAAGCTTAGCCCTTATCAGATGTGTGAATCACAAGTATTTTCTATCAGTCAGTGTGTTCTCACCTCACTCAGTTGTTTTCCCTTGCTGTGCATTAGTTTATTGTTTCTTTTGATGCAATCTCATTAGTCTGCGTTTGCTTTTCTTGGCTTTGCTTCTGGAGCGCTATTGAAGAAATCACTCCCCAGACCAACGCCCAGTAATATTCCCCTTCTGCACCTGTCCAGATCCAGGTCAGACATTTATCCATTTTGAATTATTTTTGTATGTAGTGTGAGCTAAGTGTTCAGTTTCATTCTTTTGCATGTGGATATCCAATTTTCCCAATAAAGTTTGTAGAAGAGATAGTCTTTTTCTATTGTGGGTTCTCGACACTTTTGTTGGAAGACAGTTGCAAATAACTATTGGTGGAGGAAAAATCAGTACAGCCATGGAATTCCTGAAAAAAAGCAAAAGTAGAAGTATAATATAATCCAGTAATTTCATTTATGAGCATATATTCCAAAGGAAATTAAATAATGTATATCAAAGACATTCACACTCTTATTGTTTTGGGGAGGTTTAAATTTTTTGAGTTCTTTTTATATTCTAGATGTTAGTCCTCTGTCCAAGGAATAGCTAGAGAATTTTTTTCTGATCCTGTAAGTTGCCCCTTCTCTCTGTTGGTTGTTTACCTTGCTGTGCAAATTTTTAATTTGATATGATTCCATTTGTCAATTCTCAGTATTATTTCTTGTGCCATCGGGGCTCTGTTTAGAAAATCTTTCCCTATGCCTATTTCCTCAAGAATTTTAACTATTTTATCTTCCAGCAGATTAAACATTTCTGTTTTAACATTTAGATCTTTGATCCATTTTGACTTTAGTTTATTGCATGGTGATATACGTGGGCCAAGACTCAATCTTCTACATATAGATAGTCAATTTTCCCAGTACCATTTGTTAAAGAGGCTATCTTTCCTCCAGTGTATGTCAAAGACCCAATCAAAAAGGGGCAACTGAAATGAATAGACACTTCACAGAGGAGTAAGTACAAATGCTCAGCGAATACATGAAAAAATGTTCAGCACTGCTGGCCATTAGAGAAATGCAAATTAAAACTACATTGAGATACCATCTGGCTCTAGAAAAAAAATGGCTATCATCAAAAAAATCAAATAAAAACATATGTTGGTGATGATGTGGGGAAAAAGGAACTCTTCCATATTTTTGGTGGGAATGTAAACTAGTATAGTCACTATGGAAATCAGTGTGGAGACTCTGCAAAAAAATAAAATTAGAAATTTCATTTGACCCAGCTATCCCCATTCTAGATATCTTCCCAAAATAGTCATTATATTGCAGAGATACATGTATATCCATGTTTATAGCAGCACAATTTATAATAGTTAGATCTTGGAACCAGCATATATATGTCCATCAACAGATCAATGGATAAAGAAAATGTGGTATTTATACACAACAGAGTACTATGCTGCCCTAAAGAAAGATAAACATGAGGCATACGTAGGCAAATGGATGCAACTTGAGACCATAATGTCAAGTGAAACAAGTCAGACATACAAGTTTAAATATTGCATGATCTCTCTTTAATGAGAAACTCAGTATATTCTCTCTCTCATTCATATATATATATATATAGAAGTTCAAATAATTCCCCAAATTATCTATTCCATTGTTTCAAAAATATTTTAAACTTGTTTCATTTATACTACTTTGTTCATTGAAAAGAAAGTTTTGATTGTAAGATAGGTTTTTTTGCCTATCACCTGTTCTCTGAGTAACATTTTAGCCATTCTTTTAAGATCATGTTACGTAGTGTATTAACTATTGTTATTCTCTAATTATTTTGTCATGAGATTTTGCTTTTTTTTATAAAAGTAAGAAGAGTGCTTTTTATATTTTCTGTTTTAATATCTACTTGTGTTACATTAAGATAAAAAACGCAGGCATCTCTAATCTAGTGACCACTTCAGCATTATTCACAAGCCAAGATATGGAAAAAAACTAAATGCCCATAAATAAATAATGGGTAGGGGCTAGGGATTTAGCTCAGGTGGTAGAACACTTGCCTAGCAAGTGCAAGACCATGAGTTTGATCTCCAGCACCTCCCCAAAAATAAATAAATGAATGGGTAAGCAAAACGTGGCATATACACAATGGAATACAGCACAGTCTTTAAAAAGGAAATGTTATCGTTTGGGATAACATGGATAGAACACAGTAGGATGTTATACTAAATGAAACAAGCCAATCACAGAGAGACAAATACCACATGATCACCTGTATGTGGAACCCTGAAAGAGTTGAATTCACGGTAACAAAGAATAGAAAGATGACTACTAGACACAGTGCAGGGAAGAGGAATAGGAAGAGGGAACATGCGACTTGAGACCATAATGTTAATCAAAGAGAAGAAAGTCTCAGCTAGATCTAAGGGATGAGTCTCAGTGGTCAATTGCACTGCCTGGTGCCCACCCTTAATAATATTGTATTGTAGGTTGCATAATTACTCGATTATGTGTTAACATTTTCACCATAAAACAATGATAAATTGCAGAGGTAATGAGTACGCTGATGAGCTTGATCAAGCCTTCCTTTAATGTACAAGTAGCTCAAATCATCACGCTATACCCCCAAAATATAAACAACTGTGATTTACAAATGAAAAATATATAAAGTATTGTAGCAAATCAAAGAAATTCCAAATGCATCAGCAAAAACCCAAGATTTCATTCATTATACTGCTGTAAAGTAATAAAGAAAATACATTGTTTTAATACTCACTGCGCCCAGTAATTTTTGTGCACTATCACGATGCCTCACAGTGTTTTAAATCATCACCCCATTTCCTGCACACAGCAGCTGAGGCTCAGAGGGACCATGCGGTGGCATCGTGGCCAGCATAAGCACTGGGATTTGAAGCCAGCTGTGCCTGCCCCTAATGCCATACGTGTCCCCACGCGGGGCTACAACGGCTTCCTCTTCCACACCAGGCTCTTGTCTGCTCCCAGCATGCACAGCAACCCAGGGCTGCTGTCCACGGGGGTAGTATGACCAAACTGAGAAAGGCCCATTTCCTCTTGGGTGCCTTCTTGTCCCTCAGAGTTGGTCTAGAATGTGAAGGGGACGTAACAAGGAAGAGGGTGGGGGTCTTGTCTATAACAAATGAAAGTCTTGGTGGTTTGGTTGTCCGCTCCTGGAGGCCCCAGTTCACAATTCCCAGTCCCATTTTGCAAGACTTGGTCCTCAGTGTTACCATCTCCAGAATACTCCTATTGCTCACACTACTGTGTTTTACCCCTTTGCTGGTACACAGTCTCAAAAAAAAAAAAAAAAAAAAGAGGAAGAAGAAGGTGTATATAAAGAGAGCCAAATACAAAACATAACTCAGAAATGGTAATGTACCAGGGCCTACCATGGCCGCTGACTAGTTGCATTCGTAATGATTTCCTCCAAAGAATGCAAACACTATTTTTTGCTGAGAAAATGAAATATGAGAGTGCCATATTCCACAGATGATGGGGGAGAACTCATAAAAGATTTTAATCTTTCCCTGTCAGGCTTCAGAAATTCGAGCGGCCTCGTCCTCATTTTCTTTATGCCCTGGACTTCTAATTGAGGAAACTGGCATAAATTATGCATGTGGGCACCACTGGGGAGGGAGTGAGAATAAATATTTGGGGGTATCGTTAGCCAGAACATCACTTCATCTTTGTGTCACTATAATTTCCCATATCGTAGCGCTCTAGATTAGAACATATGGCAATAAGGTAGGTAATGAGAACAACAATTTTCTGAAACAACATTATAACTTTTCCCTCTTTATGGTCACATTTACTTACAGTACATACTGCCATTTAGGTGTAGAGTTTTAAAAAACAAATCTCTGAGAGAAGGGAATTCAGGAGCGAAGGCCTAAAAACTGAATGCCTGAGACTCCGGCAGAACCTGCGGGTGGGAATATGCGGCTGTGGACCGGGTAGCTTTTGCTGCGGTAACCATCTTAATTTCAGGGAGGCTCATGGAAGCAGCATTTCTTGTGTCTGTGTTTCACGAACTCTGTGAGCTGCTTCACCGACCTCCATCTGAAGCCAGCCACTGGAGTGGTCACTGTCTGAGGCCTGGTAGAAATGTCCCACACCGATCACTTGGGTGCATTTACGACGTGTGCCTGGGAATGCATATTTAATCATTAATACCTACTCCCGAGCCACTGTCCAAAGTAAGCTATAAGCTGAGCCCGTCAATAAAACAGAGATGGGTAGCAAAAATGGTGATGTGTATATGTGCTTACGGTGAAGAATCTGAAAAGAGGGACAATATGACCAACCACAGGGGGATCCTCTAGCTTCCTCCAACCATCCCTGGGAAAACTGTGTTGGACCAATTCAGGGAATAAGCAAGGGAGCAAAGGACAGCACCCCTTTGGTGTGAGGGCAGATCTAGAACTCACAGGGGTACAAATCCAGCAAGCGTGTTTACAATATGTGTCTGACTGCCAGGCTCTGTGCAATGCCTTCTGGGAAACTGAAGCTAGATAGCATGACTCTCGCCACAGAGGTGCTCTCAGTTTTGAAGGGGTGCTGGCCTGGCCAAAGGACGGGCAAACAAGTAACAGAGTGAAAAGTACTATGGAGTAAAATGGAAAGGGGAGGAGGAAAATCTTAACTGTACGGTCCTGGAAATGGGTCGTATTAGCTTCCCTTCTCTACACGACACTCTGAGACAGGAATAACGCAAATGAGCAACCATGGATATTAGGCAAGTTTAATGATCTGCCCACATAAAAGCTAGAAGATGAAGATGGAAGTCAACTAAAACATTAATAGAAATGGAATAATGGAACAATTCATTCTGCCTGAGAGAGAGCAGAAAAGAAAGCATGCTGCAGAGGTGGCATTTCGGAGGGCCCTGCACAAGGGAGCAGCATGTCAGTGGACAGGAGAGGAGGGGCAGGAGGGACAAATGGACTTACGAGGCAGCATCAGAGAAGCCCAGGGAGGAGGAAAGAGTGTCCGGGATCCGGGTGGGACAGTTACCCGGATCACATACCTGGGCACACACATGCAGCCCAGGGTGGGATCAAGGATCACGCTATACAGGGCACACAGTGGGTGTCATGCAAGATGTCTGGTCTTTGCAGAGTGGAAAAACTGAAAATCTTATAAAGGACTGATGTGTTCTCACCTTTGTTTGTAAAAGGAAATCAAAACCTTCTCTGGGTGTGTCCTAGGACGGGCCCGGACTCACACATTCCCCTAAACCTGTGTGCCACCCTGGGGTGTCTTCACCCTTTCAAAGAGGAATTTATAATGCTGTGTGTTTCTGAATTCAGGGTTATGTTTAATGTGATTTTAACCGGTTATCTCCTTAATACGTTATTTATCTAAAGATGGGTAAATGACTTTACCCTAAGTCTGGACCCCAATTTCCTAAAGTTACCTTGCCAAACTTCATTTTCCATATCTGAGTCAGCTTCCAAGGAACAGAGTGCAGTACAAAAATAAAGTACAAACATTTTCCATGTCCCTAACCTCACCCTAAACACACACACACACACACACTTATTGCATAGACACACTTTGAAGACAGAAAAACTGGTGAGAAGAAGCCCCATGTGTGAAGAAGTGGATACTCGAAGCTCCTCATTCTTACTGACCAATCACCCTCTCGCCAAGCTCTTAGATATCGTTTACTGACCCTCAACAGCCAACCAAACTCAGTTGAATCCTTTTCCACTGATCTAGATAGCGAGAAAACAAGGTTGGCATTTAGAGGGTTCATTTAAAATTTCAAATAAATAAATAAATAAATAAAATTTCAAAAAATGTGGCACTTCTATACAATGGAGAACTATTCTGTGCTAAAGAAGGATAAATTTGAATTACTTGTAGGAAAATAAATGCATCTCAAAAACTAGAATGTTAAGTGAAATAAATCAGACACACAAAGCTTAAACATCATATAGCTTCTCTTACATGAGAAGATCAAAGTATAAATAAATTAAGGAGCACAATAAAAGAGATAATAGCAAACAGGGAGATAGATCTTTTGAATGTGAGAAGGGAACTAAGAGATGGTAGGGCATACAAAGAATTAAGATGTGTCATGTACATGTATCAACTACCGGCAATGCAATCATTATGTATAGCATAATGTTTCCTTTATTCTACATAAACCACTAAAACTCTGCCAGCTGAATCTAATCTTCCTCGTTCCCTTCCCCCGCTAGTGGTCCCGTCACCCTGCTAAAGCTCCCTAGATTCTCACAGAGGAACAGCATCCTCCATAGCTCTCCCTTTGGTGTGAGCAATGGGGTGGTGCTATGACTGGCCTGTTCACAACAACATTATGCTAATATATTATGTTTCAACAGTGCCTCTGCCAAGTCACCATTTTCTTGCTCAGCCCAAAGGACTGATACTTCTCATGGAAGTTGCAAAAAAAGAGAGTCATAAACCTTGCTGATGGAAGCCTAAATTCGACTTTAATGATGGCTATCGCTGCTACATTAAGTACCGAATGCCAAGCAAGGATGGCTATGTTTCAGAGAGCAGACACTGGGGAATCACAGTGCTGAGTAAATACTAGAAGGGCTACAAACTCCAGGTGAGACTCTGTGCAAGGCTGGGGTTTGGCACTGAGGAGAAAGGTAGAGGACGGATCCTGCAGCACTGAGGGCAGCCAGGGAAAGCAATGCAGGACCATAAAGTAAAGAGCTGTGACTTGTGGGAGTAAGAGTGGTTTGGAAGCTGAAGATTCTCAGGCTCATCTTCAGGGGAGGAAGAGATAAAGGGAGCTACATTAGCATTAAAACTCAAGCAAACACAGAATAATACATAAACGTTCTAAGCAACAGTGAGCTGGGACACTTGATAGGAAGAAAAAGCTTTAACTACCTCTCAAATTCCCATGTAGGATGAAGTTCCTGGAAATAATACTACTTAATTTATAGCATTTTGGAAAGGTTAATGGGATAATACTTTAAAGGCACTCAGTAAATTCTGGACGGACAGTAATCAAACAATAAATGGCAACTATGAGTTGCTATTGTCCTGAAAAACATTTTTAAATTTATCATTAATAAATGGGCATCTGCTCTTCCCTATTAGATTGCAAGTTCCACGAAGACAAGGAGCAGATTTATCTGTTTAATATTCTCTACCCAGTTCCCCTATAGTATCTGATATTTAATAGAGGTGTTATAAAAACTTATTGAAGGTAGGAAGGAAGCAAGGGGACTCTCAGTAAGAAATGGAATATCTGGGTAAAGAAGGGCTCCACCATGGGAACCACATAGGAAAGAACTGGAAAATACTGGGAACTAACAATAACAAATAGGATAGGATACCTCCTTTGACAGTGGCCATGAAACTCATTTCTGTTTTGATTAGGTCAAAATTTCTGCATGCCAATTGCTCATCCAGGAAGGGAAGCTCTCAGGTCTGGGCAAACTGATAGTGACTTTGTCCCACCCCAATTAGCTTCCCAATTGTGGGATCACCCAATGTTGGGACTAGGCTACCATTAACCCATGCAGGACCATAGTGCAAATTAGAAAAATGTATCCATTTTTCCAGGTCAATGCAACCTCAGCTAGGAGGCTCCGCACACTGAATAGTGTGGGCTGGACTTCAGCATTTTCTACCCGCTTCCTCCTGTTTACCCCAGCCAAGTGAGGAGTGAGGGTGCCATCCAGGCAAGGGCCAGATGGATTAGTTATAATCCATGCTATACCACATGGTGGGCTAGGACACCCTGAACTTCAGCTACCTCAGCACAGTTTCAGAGTATGTATTTACGAGGTGCTGGCTTTGGGACTGCAGTGGTAAGTAAACAAAGCTCCTGCCTATATGCAGTTTAGTCTCTGTCTCAGAAGTTCCCGATGTTTTCTGGCACCCAAAGACCAGTTTCATAGAAGACAATTTTTCCATGGACTGGTAGGGGAGGGGTGGTTTTAGGATGATTCGGGAACACCACATTTACTGTGCACTTTATTTCTCCTAGTAATACATTGCAATATACAGTAGGACCTCAGTTCATGAACTTAATTTGTTGTGTGATTTGGGAAAAGATGGCTATGTTTGTGTTTGTACAGGAAAGATGGCCTACAGTCGGGTTTGTCATTCAGTGTAGTATTTACAAACACAAACCAAATTTTGCCAAACTATTGAGTCCTTTGAGATACCCAGTGGGTCAATGTCTGCTCAGGTTGACTCGGGGAGCAGAAGACTGCTGACTCTGAGGAGCCAGAACATCTTGAAAATGGAATGTTTTGCCACTTCGAGCAGAGATGAGCCTTAGGGGGAAAACAAGAAAGCTCCCTAGGGGATAATCACTTAATGGTTAATGATTCAGCCAAACTGTTACCACACATTGCTAACTTCTTGCTCAGCCGAATGCTATGCCTTTGCTGTTCCTCAATAAATCTAGGGACTGGGGTCAGTTCAGGACTTTGGTTCACGCTGGTGAAGTCCCCTGACCCCCTGCAAAGATATTCTCTGTCTCTCGCATCTTTATTCATCTCTGTATCAGGGTTTGCTGGCCCAAGCCTGGCACCAAACACTTTTGTTTGTGAACCAAATTGTTAACAAACAAAAGGGTTCGTGAACCAAGGTACCGCTGTATAATGAACTAATTATACAACTTTCCATAATGCCAAATCAGTGGGAGCCCTTGGCTTGTTTTCCTGCCACTGGATGGTCCCCTGTGGAGGTGAGAGAAGATGGTGACACCAGAAGTGTGTTGCGTATGTCCAGTATATTTCATAATCTCATTTCAGTTGTTGTCACTGAAGAAAACCCTGCTCCAAAAAATAGGATGTTAGAAATGGAAGCAGACTTTTCAGTGCTTTTGTGGCACTCTCAGGATATTCTGTCTTGATTTTAATCAAGAAAATGTGAACATTTGAAGTTGTCTCAAATATGCTTTCAAGGCCGCCATTATTTGTGATGTCAAGTAGTTGACCCTCTTCTAGCACAGACAAAGGCAGATCACCTGGCTTATTCACAAATGCATAGTGCAGGGGTCTTCTGTGGTTGGGAAGCAATGTTCAAACTCTTTTGAAAGTGAGACAGGCAACCATGCGCCAGCTGGGAGAAAGAAGGCCCTGGCTCAGTCTCTTTCAAAATCTCTTCTAATGCCTGAAACATCTCAAAAATCCCCATAGTCACTCACTGCCCTGCAATTTCAGTTTGGCTTTGAACGCAGCCGTTTTCATCTGCTCACTTGAACACATGGTGAGTCTCCCCTGATGAGACAAATTGAAGTGTTGAAAAAGTCGAATACGTCCTATAGTAAGTCAGCTTCGCGACCCATTTTATGACACTGAAGTGCGTCGGTGGAGACTGCTTTTTTTAAAGGAAAGCTCTGGAGCAGCTCACATAACACAAAAGCTCTGGCCAATGATCTACCATTAGAAAGCCAGTTCATTTCTGCATAGAAGAGGAAACATGAGTGCTTTGCATCCATCTCATACAGCTGCACAAACAGACATGAATTAAGGATGTGCACTTTACACGGTGGAGCATTTTAATCACATCCTGAAAATGTTGTCAAGTTCAGGTGACAATTTTTGGTTAGTCAGCATTTCTCTGATAACACAATGTGCAGGTTTACATTGAAAATCACCCTCTTTGACCAGAGTATGAAACCAGAAAGCTTTGCACTCATGGTAGCCACTCTGCGCATATATCAACACAAAATGACCAACTTAGTTTTCCTGATAAGTAATCATACAAAACTTGAGTAGTTCTCCCACTATAGTATTGATTGGCAACAAAAATGGATATAACATATCCTCATGCACATTCTCCTAAAAATTTTAATCACACAAAAACAAGCATTGGTGCAAACAATGATAGATTTAGCAGCCTCAATTGCCCACCACAGTGACTCATTAATCCTCTCTAAAAATTGTGCCTAAATATTTTCTTCTATTTTATCCATCCATCTAGTTATGCTGCTAGCAAAAAGAGGAGTATATGCCACCTTTTGAGCTGCAGCCTGTTGTAAACCTTCATGACAAGTGTCCTTAGTAGCAGACAAGATAACTCTTCACCAATAGTAAAGGGATCTTTAGCTCTAGCAGTGCAGTTAGCCACTAAGAATGATGCTCTCAGTGCAGACACGTTTGATGCAGTGGCAGCCTTCAGCAATTGTGTCTATTCTTTTTGTTTACATTTTTTTCTTTCAAAAAATTCCCAAGGCTTTTCTTTTAATGCAGAGTGCTTGGTCTCCATATGGCAAAGCGGTTTTGAAAGTTCCACAGTTTCTTTGGCTAGCTGGTTGCTGCATATTTCACAAAGTAGACTTGGAGCGTGTGAGTCACCTACTGAAATGCACCTAGAATTTTAGTAGGACTCCTTGAATTTTCTTTTCAATACAGCTCTTTTCAGCAATTTTCAATAGAGCTTTTTTCAGTTAGAGTCTTCTGCATCACTGGATCGTTCCCCCCTTTCAAAGCTCTCCAGTGATGTTTATTTTTTGTTAATTTTGGCTAGAGTTAGCTACAGGCTTACCCAAACTGTGACTAAGATGAATGCACGCTGTGGGAAAGAGGGACAGATAAAGTAGGAAATAAAATAATGAGCAAGCCACATGTGGACTAAAATAAGTGTCAAATTCTGACAAATCCTGTCACCAGTTGTGGTTGAACAATTGCAGTACATCAACTGACTTGCCACTAGAAAGTCTGCCACCAGATGCAGCTTAATTGTCATTTGCCACCACTGATCGGGTTTTGGTAGGAGTCTGCAAATGATTTATCATGGTCTCTTTGCTGTCAAACTTCTCTGCAAATGTTAATCTGTATTTGCAGCTTCTTCCCAGAGCTAGCATCACCACCCCAGCTCTACCTCAGATCATCAGGCATTAGAATCTCATAAGGGTCATGCCACCTGGGTCACTTAGGGGTTTGCACTCCTGGGAGAATTTAATGCCAAGATCTGAGAGGCAGAGCTAAGATGGCCATATGAGTAACGAGAAGCAGCTGTAAATACAGGTGAAACTTTGTTCACTCACCCACTGCTCACTTCCTGCTGCGAGGCTTGGTTCTTGCCAGATCAGAGATGGATACCAGTCCATGCCTGGGGGATCGGGGACCCCTATATTAACAAACGATGTTGTGGGAACCAAACGAGTAGAGTAAAAGGATTGAGAATGAGACACACGTGATTTGAACACAGTGCCTCCAGGAGACAGTGATACTACCTTGTCAAAGCCTCTGTTTTCTTATCTTAAAAATGGGGACAATAGCATCATCTCCCTCAGAGACCTGATGGAAGCACTAAAGGAGATATCAGTATGTATTTCGGACATTTTAGCTTTTATTACTTCACGGCCAATCAGTGACAAAGTTATGAAGAAAACAGAGCAGTCCTTTTGGACCAGGACATTCAGTTAAATATCAGCCAAGTAGTGACATTTAAGCAGGAATGCCAACACACAGTGCCTCAGAGGAAAGGCAGAAGCAAAAGTGACTGAATCAGGCCAGCACAAGGTGCCAAGGAGTAGTGACGGTTGTGGCAAAGTACAGCAGAAAGACCCTTTTATCTAAAAGCACTTGAATTCAAATGCTTGCAAAGAAACAATACGGTCTGTCTGATGAGTTCTGTCACTGCAGGATGGAAGACATCGTGCTAAACTGTGGATAAGAAAGTGCCTGGACCCCTTCAGAGGCTCGCCTTTTCTACCTTGCTGCTCTTCTCTTCCTCCAGGTGTGTTCGCGAGAGATCCTGGCCCTGAGTATTCCTCATTACTGTCCTCCCTCACAACAGCACAGGCCCAGCCCAGCAGAGCAAAGTCACCCCTGTGCTCAGCCTCCATACAGCACCCCGTGCCCCACTCTCAGAAATGCTAGGTCTTTCCCATCCATGAGCCCTCCACCCCCAAAATGAACTGACTGGAGAGACTTCATGCTCACACTACATTGTTTGAAAGTTTGTGTCATAAATGTATTGATCCCGCCTCATGCTCCCAAACAGAATCTCGATGTTGAAGCACTCCTTTAATCAAAAGTAAATTACGTACAGGCCACGGAGGTCAGCTCAGCCAGCCTCACAAAAAAAGGCAATCCATCATTTATTCGTAAATGTCAGTGGAATCTGGGGATCAATACGTGCGCCAATGTGGATTATGTTTATTATTTTTCTGTAAATATCAATGCTGGGAAATGATTCAAGGGAGTGTGCAGGTGCCATGGGAAATCAGAATCTAACCTAAGGTAGATGTCAGAAGGGTGGGGTCTTCTTAGAGAGATTTCACCTGTCTTTTTGGAGTGTTTGTTTGTTTTTTTGTTTGTTTGTTGGTCTTTGGGGAGTGCTTGTGCAGAGCACAGCCGGGCCATCCCTTGTCTCACAGAGAACAGAAAGGACAGAGCCATTCTTACAGTGGTCAAGTTAGCTTAGCAAATTCCAGAGTGGATGTGGCCTAAAATCAGCTGGAAATGGCTCTTTCTGATCTATGCTGAAGAGTGAGTTTTATAGGAGAAATTAAAGTGACTCCAGGAGCTACACCTGCAGGATTCCTGGAACTGGAGGATGAACCTCACTGTGGCACTCACTGCCCCGGCCCTCTCGCGGCCGTCCGGATCAGCACGGCCACATGAATGACCCCACAGTCCAGGCAGACACCGAAACCACAAGCGGTTCAAGGGAAGGTCTCGTTCCACACTTCCTAATACTTTCTTCCATTGATCTAGCTGTAAACTGTACCTTGGTGGTTTGAGTCAGAGAAAACCATAATCAAAGCGGAACTCAGGAAAGACAAATGGTATAAATTCGAGAAAACACTACTGGAAACACTAGAGAGTGAAGTTAGAGAGGCCAATTGAGACCCAGGCTGGATGAGTAGACTCTACTCTGTGGTAGGAAGATCACAGGCTTTGGAATCAGTCATAACAGGGCTTAAAGTTAAAGCCTTGCTCTGTAATTACCAGATGTATAAACCTGAGCAACTTATAATACCTTTCTGAGCCTCATCACCGTGCTTTATAAAATGGGGTTAATATCAACAGATAAATCAGTCAGGATAGGTTGGGTTAGGCTGCAGTAACAATCACCTGAATCTCTATTGCTTTTCTGCTCAGAGGTGGGTGCTCTGTGAACCTTTTGCCTGCCCTTCCTCTCAAACAGCTCCTGCTTAACTTCCAAGGGTCCAGGTGACATGATCTGGCATCATGGCACAAAGGAGGAAAACTGGATATACTTAGCAAACACCACTCAGAGCTCACATGGAACTGGTAGGGCATGAGGACAAACTAGAGAAAGCATACTAATGGGAAATACGCTTCCGGGGCATGACAGGAAGTCATTTAACAATGGCTGCTGACATCGAGCTGGTCTTTTGACACTGGATTTGATCTGTGAGGCAAAGTAGTATCACTAAAGGTGTGAAGAGGGGGATGGCCAGATATTGGGCTTTTAATCTTATCTTCAAGTATGAAGATGTTGGAAACTCCAAGACCCTCCTGGAGCTGGTGTCAATGGCCTGGACGTGGAGTGGCGGGACAGTGCAAACTTACTGATACTCCTGGAGTCTTGCAGTCTTGCTGGATGGAAGTAAAGACATTTGGGAAGGGATGGATGAGAACACTGACTATCTATTTTAATGGAAAAAACAGTCTGAGCAGTAGCAAATCACACAGAGAACACCCAGAATGCCCGAGGACATTTACTTCGTCATCTCCCGCCGAAGTCTCATCCTTCCTTCCCTTCATTCCTCCCCTGGGCATCTTGCGATTGTGCCATTCTGGATTAGGTAATATGAGACCCAAGGTCTGGGCCTATTACTCAAACTGTCACCGTGACCTTGATAAAGTCATCTCATTCCCTCTCTAGGCTTCAGTAAGCTCATTTGTAAAACAGAAGAGTTCAAATCCATCATCTCTAAAGTCTCTTTCAACACCAGGTTTACAGTTTCCTGAAGAATGTTGGCCATGAGTACATGATAACTCTCCTTGTATGCAACCCTAATAAAAGAAAGGCTTAGAATATTTGATTTGCTCTACACATTCTTGTACTTCACAGGATCTATTTTCCCATCCTGGGAAAAGGAGCAGGGCAAAGGTAGAATAAAATCAGGATGTATATAATTTATGGGAGTTACTTTAATCTATTTTGGGTAATTAAGAAAGGAGAACTCAACTCTCACTTTAATTGTTAGGCTTGGGAAGATCCCTGCAAACCTTTCAGAGAAATCCCCTTCTCTTTGGTTAGTGGGACTAAGGGTCAGATCGGAGTGTGCTTGTCACCCATGGTGTGCCCATACCCATAGGATGGGGAGGGATGTTTGTCAGGTTCATTGTTGGACTCCCACCACTGAGAATAGGGGATGGCTCGCACATGGGTTCCACAAGTATCTGTGGAAAATAGACACACATTGGGGAGGGAACACTAACACCGCTCAGGTCCTCCCTTCAAGGCCATCTCCAATCTCCCTCTCATAAGCCACAGCTCTTTCTCTTCTGTGTGTCTCCACATTTCTCTCTCCATCCTTCAGGACATAAAGCACTTAATTGTCGTTTAATCCCAGTACAGGTCCTCAGAGAGACGTGTGCTAATCTGCCGTTTGCCACCTAGTGTCCAAACTTGCAAAGCAACTCCTGCCGAGTGACCCTTTCCAGAGCAAGAGAAAAGTTTGACCTCTTCTTCCCTTCTGGATTTGGGGGGCTTGGGAAAATAATCATTTCCTGCACTCTTCTCTTAAGAAAAGAAATTACTAGAGGTTCATATTCTTTGCCTTTGGTGAGTATCAAAAGAAACGACCAGATGTTTTCAGAGACAAATTAAGGTAGATTTTAGAAGCAGACTGGCTGGTGCGAATCCCAGTACTGACCATGTGGGATCTGAGAACTTGGCAAGTTACTTCTGTTTTCTTAATTTAGTGTCTCTCAGTTCAGTGGATGAAAATAATAGTAATCCTTCTCAGAGTGACCTGTAAAACCAAACCAAGGTAAGTCACTTGTTTACTAAATGTTTATCCAGTACTGAGCATTGTTCTAAACTGTCAGATACAGCAATTAACGAAACAGCTATAAATCACTGTCCTATTTCACTTCCTCTTAACCGTCGATGAATATTAGCTATTATTATTATTACTAATACTATACTAACCATTAGTAGTCTAGGACTTTTATCTAGATTGAGGCTTTTTGTCTCTAAATGACGTCAGAAAGTTGGCTATTGTGTTTACTAAGTGGCCAGAGAGTGCAGAGCCCAGGACTGGGGTCCAAGGACAGGCAGAGGAGTGAGCACGGCCTTCAAGGAGTCACAGAGCAAGTGCAGTGACTCGGTAGGCCCCCCAGAGTGCTGGACTGAAGAGTCATGTGTAAATTAATCACACCACTCCTTCTTGCTTGCTGTCTGGGATAAAAGGACATGGATAGGTGTTGGTTACTGTCCACTGTGAACAGTGTAGAAAAGACACCGGGCCTCTGTGAGGGGCTTGAGGGGCTCTGGAGAAGGAAGCAGGAGCTCCTCGAGTCCTCGCGGATGAGTGGAGTGGATCACAAACAGACACACTTCGCAGACTGACGGGGCCCTCGCAGACTGATGTGCAGACACGTCAAGCATCCTGAGAAGGCAGCAGGGACAGCGGCAAGCGAGTGCCTGTGTCCTGCATCTGTTACCCGCTGTGCCCATGTGACTGCACAGAGCTGCCATCTCTGAAGGGGACTTCCATCATCCCCTTTCCCAAATCTCTTTTCAAGAGAGGGAAATGAAAGCAAAGAAGGAAAGGGACTGGCCTGCGCTGGTACATCTTCAGGCTGATGTGTGGACCACCCTGAGGATGCCCCACTCCATTCCCAGCTTGGTCCTCTTTCAGTCTCCTTTTGTACAGCTTTGAGTAAAAACTCTTACAGCTCAATCTCCTCTTTGCTACACGGCCTGTTCTGGGATCAGAATGGGCAGACTGTGAAGGAACTTGGGGCAGAGCTTTCCAAAAGACGGGGGGGCTGTCTGGGCATTTAGGTACTTGTCCAGTTGTGGAAAAATAAAGGGGCTTTGGAAGGCATTTTCTTCCTACTCTTCTCCTTCTTAAGGAATTTAGATGAAGCTGCTGATTTTCTTGAAGTGTCAAAACGGCTCAAAAATGTTTCTGGACAGATGTAATACAGTGATGGAAATTAACCACATTTTTACTGAGAGGTAACTGAGAACAAACAAGAAAAAGTGTGGTGCTTAATCTTTAATTCAATTGTCCCTTTGATTCTCCGAAAAAAGACTTCTGCCATTGTGGAGAGGGAGGAGTTACGCCGCCTCCCCTCGAAGGTGACTCAGTCCCTCTTAGCTCTCTGTCGCCTGTCCCGGATGCAGACAGGCTTGGGAAGGGGAAAGATTTTAAAGGCGATGCCACCTAGTGGTCAGCGTGGCGAACGGCAGCCTCCCGCCAAGTCTTCCTTCTCCAGTCGCCGAGGATAGCAGCTGCAGACATTAATCTCCGCTCTGACTACATGGCCGGGAGAATCATAGAATGTTTATATTGAGAGAAACCTCCAGAGATTTTCTGTCAAGACATCTGCCTCCAGCCACCACGAATAATGTCTTACGCTCATAGTGTTGTATAAAACACTTTTACAAATATTATCACATTCTAATTCTCACATCAGCCCTGTGAATTTTGATATAGTCATTATCTCCACTTTAAAGATGAGGAGATGATCAGTCATAATTTAAGTTTCTTGAGCAAAATCACCCAGCCAGTAAGCAATGGAAAAAGAGCTGGCACCCAGGGCTCCCGCACATACCTTCCCCCAGAGATCAACTGTCCACCGATCCCTGGAAAACTTGGAAATCTAGATTCAAGGGAGACTGGCTTGTTCCAGTTTTACACCCACAAAATATTGGGTCAGTTTTTGGAGCTGCTGTACATAAGTAATTTTGAATCAGAAGAGAGTTTATTCCACCTACAGTATGTCTCCAATTTCTTGTCAAACAAAAGAACAAATTCAAATATGGCGGCAGGAAGCAGGAGAGAGACTCAGCCCTGAGGGGCTGAGGAGGCGTGGAGGGTCCCGGGGTGAGCGACGGGCATCCAGGAGCCATGAACTGCTGGCTGTGTCACGATAGGCCTTGTGAGAGGAAATGAAGCCGGATGTAACCCTGATGTGAAATCACCGGGCACATCTCGGGTCCTCAGTTTAAATATTCAACAGTCTTCAGGGAGAAAAATGAATTAATGAAGAGGGTTATCTGACAGTACAATGGAAAAAAGTGAAACGTACAACAGTGCTGTGTCCCCTTCACTCGCTCAGACATCTGCTGCCTGCAGAAGCAGGGTCCTCACGGGGCGCAGGGGTAGCCTGCTTGTACAAGGCTCCCTCCTCCTGCCCATCACCCACACCAGTACACCCGCAGGCAGCTGGGCTCTGGAGGGAAGCAGGCTTTGTAGTTTGTGACACCCCAGGACTGTCCCTGACAGGGAAGCCACCTGCGTGCTTTGGTTGTCTTAGAAAGGAGGTATTGGTGATGGAGGGTTTGACTTGTAGGCTGAAGTAGGGAGCCGGGGATACATTGCTTTTTCTGGCTGCTAACTGTTGAAGGAAAAAAATATATATATACACATATATATATATTTCTGTACATTCCTCAGGGACAGAGCTGGACAGGACACAAGCCAATGAGAATATGAATCCCTCAGCATCGACACAGCCTCCCTGAGTGCTCTGCAGTAAACATCGGGAGGTACCTGATGTGGAGCCTGGGAAGGGATATTCCTCTCTCTCAAGAAAGAGGCTGTGGGTTGTCCCAGACAAGTTCTTGAGAGCAGAGGTCCCCAGACTTTTGGGTACCAGAAACCGGTTTGTGGAAGACGATTCTTCCGTGGATGGCAGGTTTGGTGGTTTCAGGATGATTCGGAGTTGTGCACAAGCTGGATCCCTCTTCTCCAGCACAATGTGCGGTTCACAGCAGGCTTCGCTGTCCTGGGAGATTCTGATCTGACAGGAGCTGGAGATGGGCGGGTACTGTGCCAATGGGGAGTTGCCGAAGCACAGAGGAAGCTTTAATCCCTCACCTGCTCACCCTCTGCTGTGTGGGCTGGTTTCTTAACAGGCCACGGACCAGTCCTCCGTGGCCCAGAGGTTGGGGACCCCTGCCAAAGAGGAGGTCAAAGCCAGGAGTGATGGCACATGCCTTGTAATCGCACCACTGAGAGAGGCTGAGGCAGAGGGATTGCAAGTTCCAGTCTTACCCGGGCAACTTAGGGAGACTCTGTCTCAAAATAAAATAAAAAGGGCTGGGGATGTAGCTCAGTGGTGGGGCGCCCCTGGGTTTGATCTCTGTGGTGGACTTACTGTGATCAACTTGATCTAGAATGCCCATCTGGACTGAGTTGGTGTGATTCTGGGCATAGAGGATCCACCTGAGGTTTGTTGCTATTGCAACCTAAAGCGGAAGGGGAGCAGAAGATCGTTGGCAAGCTGTTTCCCAGGAGAAGCTCTGCTGTGGCTGGTTCTCCTGAAAAGAACTCGGCTGTTCTCATCAAGAAAGGAGCTCGGGGCCTTGCTGTCATCAAGGATGGCTGCTATTGCTTTGGAGGCGCTCTGGTTGTCACCTCTGCTGCGAGCATCGTTTCCTGGTTCCAGTAAAGATTTCTTCAGCCATCATCTGCCGACACGGACTTATATGGGACAGTGCTGTGGGCTCCTGGCCCTTGATTGGATCTTTCGGGTCTCCAGTGCCTAGACAGACATTCGGCACTTCCTGCATTTGGCTTGTGGGTGACTATTGTAACTTATAAATGCCCTGTCTTAAATCTGCTCTCTTACAAACCACTGAATCCAGAAAAACTAAGACAATCTCCATTACTGAAAAATGAAAGAAAGTCAAACCAAATATAACCTATGTGACCCCCAAGGTACTACCTTCTCCTCCGTGATTCTCCCCGAAGACCAAGAAGTGGGGAGACAAGCAGAGTTCTGCTTCTTCAGTGTCTGTCTGTCCTGAGGTGAGGAGGTGCACAATGTCAACACAGTGTCCCGTCCCCTCATTTCCCGCCCTTCACCTGCTCCCAGCCCCGTGGGGACAGCAGAGAACCACTGCTGGGGCTCAGTGCTAACACTCAATCATGTGCCGAAGCCAGCTCCGGGTGTGTAGCTCCTTTCTCTAGGGGACTCCAGTCGCTTGCCTCACTTTCTAGTTCCCAGTTACTGTCTGTCTTCTCCAGAGTCAGAAACCTATAACACTAGGGACAAGATATGGTAGGAGATCCTCAGGGAACTGAGAAGCTTCGATGTCCTTCACCTTTTGCTTCTCATTGCTCTCATCTCCTTCTTAGTCTGAAACACCCCTGAGAGACCGGACCTGAGACTTCTGTCTGACCTCCCGCTGGGCTGCAAGGAGAGATGCTGCGAGCTGGTTCACAGATGGGGGTGCCGGGCGGGGGACAGCCAGACCCTCGGATTTCAGGACTCTGGGCTTCCAGGTGTAATGCTCTGAGAAAAAGAAAAAAAAAAGCCAGCAAGAGCAGCTGCCACCAGCCAGAACTCTGACACTGAGGGTGCCACCACTCCTCCCGAGGCTTTCAGAAGGATTCCTGTAAGTCAGATGTCATTCTTGGTCTTCAGGTTCATCCGGGAGCCACAGAAAAGCATTTCTACCATCGTGGAGCTTTCCTCGTGGTTCCTAAAAGCTTTGCAGAAATGTGCCTGACTGAAGACTTTCCAGACCCTGTGAGTGCTGAGGTCTGAACTTCCTGTTTTAGAGAGTGTGAAACTTATTTCTCCTGCTCTTCACCTCGTGAGCAGTTCTCAGACACCCCGGGTCAGTGTTGTGGCCCACCGTGTCCATAATGTCTTCGTCCATTTTCTCTGCCAAATACTCACGCCAACTCATGATCGTACGTCTACTGTTGGCAGCTTGGAAAGAGAAAAGGATCCAGAATAAACCTGATTTCACATCCACTCCCCACCTCTCATTAGATTGGTAACCTTGGTCAGGCCTTTTGTTTCAATTTTCTCTGAAGTGAAATGGCACAATAAGGGTGCAGTGTGACGTCCAGGAGTCCGAGCCCAGGGAGGTGCTGTGTCTGTCATGCTGAGCGCTCGTCCACACGCAGCAGACAGACAGCCCCGAGCCGAGGGGCAACAACAGCCTGGTGCAACCCTATCTGGGTTATGAACTTGGAAGAATAATAAAATCTAAGCTCAGGTCTCGAAAAAAGTGCGTTTGCTACTCTGAGTTGAAAGAAGATGGGACTGGAAGCTGATTCTCCAGCAGACAAAGGAAAACAGAAGGGACAGTTTGGTAAATAGGGTTATCTATTTAGTCTTCTGTAGGAAAAGAGAAATTTCCATGTCAAAGAAGTGTCATCAGAACTTTCTTAGCAGCCCCAGCCAGGCTGAGTCTGGGAGAGAGTCGGTCTGGCTGTGTAATTCATCCATCTCCCCAAGGCCGGCCACCCCGGGGACACCAGACAATGCCTCCAGCCGTTTTCAATGACAAGTGGCATCGCTGCTGGACGCTTCAGAGCAAAAGGCAAAGACCATAGTAGAAACTTGGTTTGACTTCTTCTTGCTTCAGTCAATGCCCCAGAATAAAGAAGATCACGCACAGCAGAGAACAGATGAGCGGCTCCTGGGAGGACACACCTAACACAGACCCCGAGAGTCCCTGGCTGCAGACCTGGTCTGAGTCTGCAGTCCCTCCGCGAGGAAGCCCAGCCCACAAAAACAGCTTCTGCCACCTAACAAAGCTGCCTTGTCACAACGGAGGGCTGGGGCACAGACATCTCTTCCACAGAGGGGAGAAAAATGATATGAGAGCAGCTTGGATGGGGACAATATTTCAGGCATGGCTAGCTGTTAAAAATGAGCTAATTCAGAAGAGGCACATTTAAATAAATATAATGGAAAGGCATAATGGCACAAGATAATAGTTTTGAATGGGGAATTCTAATGACTTCAAGTGCATTTCACAGGGCAATTAATACACATGGCAATGCTGCAGCATCCAGAGGAGGGGAGGGGAGGAACAGGGTCGGGAGTGAAAAACGGGAGATAACGGCAACTGATAAAAATAGGATTTGATTTTCTTTGCAGAAGGAGTAATGCTTACAAATATAATAAAAGAGAAAAATAAGTGTGTCAGGTTTTATAATTCAACTTGTAAAATTCAGAATGATTAGTTTTTGAAGAGGGCAATTAGTCCTCTTTTGCATATTCATGGAGATTTAATGAAATAGGGTTGGGCTTTCTCTATTCTTTTCTGGTTAGCTCCCTCGTTACCCTTCCCCCAACACAAACTAAAAATATATCTGATTCCCATCAAATTGAGGCCTCATCCCATTCAGGTTCTCTGATGGTGGATATGTACAAATGCCTGGGATTCTCTTGCAGAAATTTCATGTTTATTGACACTGCCACGAGTTACATGAAGTGTGTGAATCTTCAGGAATTAAAGAAAGAGATTTGTAATGACAGCAAACAGGGAGATTATACAGGGCAAGAGGTTGTTCCGCTGAGACAGAAGGACATCGTCGTTGCCTGCTTGCTCTTTTCCATTGTTGTGTGTGTCTGTGTGTGTGTGGGAGAGAGAGAGAGACAGCAATGGAGGAAGGAAAGAAGGGAGAGAGGGAGGGAAAGAGGGAAGAAAGGAGGAAGGAAGAGGACAAAGAAAGGAAAAAGAGAGGAAGGAAGAGAAGAAATAGGGAAGGAGGAAGGAGAAAAGAAAGGAAAGAGTCTGAAGAGATTAGAATTCTTTCCTGCCCAACTTGTTGAAATTATCCTGTAGAATAATTTTAAGGCAGCCAGCAAATACATCTTTTACCCTTTTTGTTTATATACTTTTCAAGTGTTGCCTAGAGCAAACAAAACTAGGAACCAATGAACAAAGAACTCCAAAAGCCACACGTGGTCAAAACCCACCTCTGGACGAAGGGAGAGACTCTGATGGCTCCCTTCACTTGCCACCTCCCCAGTGCTCTAGCGGCTCATTCCTGAGTGTGTATGTGTGTGTGTGTGTGTGTATGTGTGTGCGCGCACACACCTACCTATTTTCCTGATGTTTTCTACTAAGAATCCCTTCATCAGTTTCCCATCTGCAGCCCTCACATTACCCTCACACCGATCCTGCTCAGGGCTTTGATTTGCCCTAGCATTGCTCCGTATCTCCAGTACTCCCCTTTTCAAATGCTTTGCTTTAACATGTACCTTCCTCTCCCACCATCACCGCCACACAGAGAACACACTTCTAAAAGGGGTAGCAGAGGAGAAGTGATGACTAAAGTCTCCTTAGCATATGGAAATATTTAGATTTTTGACTGCCCAGGAATTTGCCCGCCAAGACACCAAGGATGAGATAATCTAATTGCACAATGCACAGGGCCAGTAAGAGGTGGAGCTGGTGCCTGAGTTCAAACCTGCCCTACTCCAAACCCCATACACCTCATTCCTAATCTTTTTCTAAGGAGAAATTGGTTTTGATTTCTCCTAAAAGAGGAGGGGATTGGGGAAAAGTGACAGCTTGCAAGAAGAGAATACTGGCTCTTCATTCCTGATGGCCCCTTCCCTTTAGAGTGACATTATTAGCACAACATTCCCTGGTTCTCTTCTCCATCTCTTACCTTGGCCTCTGTCTGTCAGGATAGTATAAATTACAAGAATCTCCTCTATGGTGAAAACCAGCCTCTTTGCCGAACAGTCTATGCCTATAAGGATGCATCTATTTAAGTCTTCATTTGTTTGCTTGCCATGGTGCTAGGGATTGAACCCAGAACTTCCTGCATGCTAGGTGTCTTAGTTACTTTTCTCATTGCTGAAATAAAATACCCAACACCCGAAGTTAAAGAAGGAAAGATCTATTTGGTTCAGAGTTTGTAGAGGTTTCAGTCCATAGTTGGCTGGATCCAAGGCAGGGTAGCAGGGCAGAGGGGCATCGCAGAGGAGAAACAGTCCATGGCAGGCAGGCAGGTGAGAGCACATTAGCCCTGTTTCTGTCCCTTATATTTTATGCAGGCTACCTGCCCTAGGGTGGGTATAGCACTCACACCCTTAATCCTAGCCAGAACTACAACAAACCAATCAGTGGACTGATTTAGTAATCACACACCTTTGATCCCAGCACCACACACTCTAGATCCAGACACCTCTGAAAAGCTGCCCCCACCATGACTGCATGAGGTTTTGGGGGTCATCTAGAAACAAGTCATAACACTAGGCAGGAGCAGAACCACTGAGCTATAGCCCTACTCCTGTCTATTTAGCTCTGAAGTCAATTTTAGGATGTCTAAATTACATTTTGCAACAATTTCATTAAAAAATAATAAAGCTGGCATTTTGGTCTCCACTTACGTGTCTCTAATCTGTCTTTCTATTACTTTAAAAATTAGCTGAAAACAAAAAGCAACTATCTACAGGAAATACTCAGGCTCTCCTCTGACCCCATGACAGTGCTAGCATCTTATATTTGCTAACTTCATCTTGGGGTACTTCATCTAGGATTCTGTGGTGGCAGGTAGGGAAAGGTACCGATTTTGCGACTCAGTCTGTGGATACTTAAAACACTCATGGAATCATCCAGGATCTGAACCTGGAATTTTTGTTTCCTGAGATTAGGATGGATGTAAGTGACTATGAACCCTTGAAACTGCAGCTAAGTCTTGTGTATGTGTCATTAGAAAGGTCTGTGCTGCTAACAAGACAGTCAATGGTCTCTGATCCCCTAAAAGTGAGCCCCTCGCTTGAAGTCACAGGAACTCATACCCGCCTGGAAATACACTTAATTAGCATCTATAGTCTTACCCTAAATGCAATTATTCTTTCTCCATAGTTTCAATGCCTGCAAAATCTCATCTGAAAATCACAACTAAAGACTAGGAAATTTGCTTAAATTAAGAAAGACCACATTCTTTCTCTGATCTGAAAATTCCTGTTAAACATTCTTTGTATCTTCAGATGCAGAGTGAAGAGGGATCAGAGGAGAGAGAGGACAGGGTCACCCTCTCCTTGCTGGGCTTCCCTGTCCCTTGGCCATGACTGCTCTTCTCTCCTCTTGACAAATACACATACATGCCCCGGAGAGGCGTGTCCTTTCCCTACCCTGCCCTCCTGGAGACCCGTTATCAATCCCCTGCAGAGAGACGTGGCCCCCATGCTGTTTTTGAGAGGAAGCTAGACTCCATAGTGCGTGGCCATTTAATTTGTAAATAAATATTACATGTGTTACAAGATGGCTCATTAGCCAGTTGTTATGGTAATCAGTATTTCAGCCAATTAAAAACCTTTCCCAAGACTTTAAAATATGTCGATTGTAGAAACATGAAGTGCCTGAAGGCCATGCAGGTATACTTGAATGCATGAGACACCTCTGCTTCAGGAGAGGAGGGAGGAAAGAGGGAAGGAGGCAGGGACGAGACAATGAAGTTCAGAGAGAATGAAGATAAAAGATGTTAGGAGAGGAAGACATTTTCATTCTTCTCTAACCTGTATGTAAAGGGCTTTTCTGATACAGCCAGAAACTAGAGGGACCATTCATCACTTTATTTTTTCTTCTGATAGACTCTTCAAAGGCAGTGACTGCATCTTGTTGGCTTTGGTGTTTTTACGGCCTCCCATACTGCCTGGTACATAGTAGATAGCAAGGTATACTGATATAAGTAGTCTACTAAGTATCACCATAATAAACTGCAATAAATAGTAGAAAAAGCAAAACACTCTAGTTCTATTATACAAAACAGGAACATCACATTACTGGGTGTTATGGCTTGTATCTAGATGTCCCCCCAAAGCCTCATGTACTCGTAGGTGGGTTTTTTTGATGGTGGCTGGGTCTAGGGTAGGTGATACTGGATGAAGGATGTCTGATAACTAAACTGGCTTAGCATAGTTCTGAGTCTGGATAATGGAAGGCCCAATCTGGCTGTGGGTGGCACCAACCAATAGGCTTGTAGCCTGGATAGACAATAAAGGGAAAGGTGGAAGGCGAGCTGCTGCTGCTTGCTGCCTCCTGCCTACCCTGCCATGGACTGTTTCTCCTCTGCCACGCGACCCCGCCTTGGAGCCAGCTGACTATAGAATGAAACCTCTACAAACTGTAAGCTAAATTAAACATCTCCTCCTTTAACTTGGATGTGTCAGGTATTTTGTTCCAGAATCAAGAAAAGTAACTAAGACCCTGGGTTTAAACAGGGGTCAGTGATGGAGGTTGCTGATATGACCCTGGATACTGGCAGGGGCAAGAGAGTCTGGTTGGTTCTGCTACATCCGTGGCCAGGAGAAGTGGTCTGGAACCAAGCTGTGGCTGAGAAGGATGAAGGGCAAGAGGAAGCTGCAGGCTGGATCTTGGGCAAGTGCTGCTCAACAGTTTCCATGATTTGTACAAGCATAGGCACTCTCTCTTTCCAATGGAATTTAATCTCCCCAGGGGCACCACTCAGAGGCCACCTGCAGTAGGACTGGAGCAGAGCCTGGCCTGGCATAGCTCTAGCCAGGAGTAGGTATCAAGATTGACTGTGGAACAGCAAAGTCCAAACCAGAAATTTTCTACCCAAGATGAGGAGAGCCAAAGGCCTGCGTCAAGGCCGAGTCTGCATGGAATGACCAGGATGCACAAGGAGGATACCAAAGACCCCCATCCAACAAAGGCAAGCATTCTGAGGTACTTGGGCCTGTGTTCCATGCATTTCTGCATTGTCCCCATCGCTCTGCACATTGCCTGACACACAGCAGGTGCTCAGTGTGAGTGGAATAAAAGGACAGACAATGCATTTGTCATCTGGGTATGTACCGGATCATACAGATGGGTGACTGAAAGAATTCAAGTTCTGGATTCTACTTTGGGCTTCTTAGTTTCCTCCCAAAAGAACTCTTTTCCAATACACTACCTAGAACGAAGATTTCTCTTCATTTTTACTCTGCAGTCAAAGGCATTTCCCAGGGAGTTGAACTCCCTCATTACAAGGAATTCATGCTTTTCAGCAACCTGGTCTGAGGGAGTGGAAGGTCTGGGATTCCCACCTCACTGCCTGCCAAGAGGTCTGGCTGTGCTCCCAGGAATTTACAAGCCCCTCACCCCACCTCCATCTCTCCCCAGAGCTGCTGGACCCTCCACATAGAAATCTGCTGTCTGTAAAAATGCACTGATACGGTGAAGTGAAAGGAAGCACAGAAAATAACTTCCCTACACAATCACAGCAGATTATTTTAATGAGGGTTTGCAAATGGGAAACAAACGACACCAAATTAGCCTTGCTCCCCTTCGTCAACTGTGCCAGTGAAGTCTCTAAGCCTCTCCCTGACTCAGCAGAGCAGAGGCCCAGGCGGCTGCCTTGGGCTGCAGGAGACTCTGGGAAGGAGCCCAGCATGCCTTTCTAAGAGCTGCCCCTTCGTGCAGCGGATCTCAGTAGTTTCTATTCAGAACATCCCAAGGCGGCCGGGGCCCACCATTGCCAGCCCACACCTCTTCTGAACTTGCTCTGGGCAGAAACTCAGATCATGGAAGGGAAAGGGGTCCCGGAGCCCACTTGTAACTCAGGGAAAGGTAAACTACAGAACCAAGCTATTTATACATCCCAGGCTCTGTCCCTAGATCAGGGAACTTACATCTGGGTGGATCATATTAAAACACAGGCAATCAGTAGTTTCTATATGTCCCTCTCATGACCCATGTCTCTCTTTCATACTGACCATATTCCGGCCACCCCTGGGTATTATTGTCAATGGAAGGTCATTGACTGAGCTGGGGTAGACGTGTGCTCCACATTCACAAGAGAGAATAATATAATCATAACACTCCCACGTGCAGCTGGATGTCAGAGGCTGAGCTCTTGTGAAGCTGGGCCTCAGGTCAGAGTGGCGAACAGAAAAGGACTACAATAGATTATTATATTAAGCAAAACGAAATTGTTTCCCTGCTGGAAGGAAGGAAAGTCATTAACTGAGAGGGTCCAGTTATCAGGAAAAATGATATCACATCTGCAGTGTGTTTGGGATTGCAATTTAAGAGGGAAAATTGGAAGAGAGTGTGATGTGGGGTGAAAGGTGTTGGATTGACAGCTCAGGGAATTGGAATATGCTGTTTCTTTGCCTGTCTGTCTGCCTTGTGGTCTCTGGTTCTCATCTCACCTACTCTGATATTCTTTCCTCTTCGTCAAAAGGAAGCAAATATGGGGAAGATACTAGAGTGACTTCAACTGCTTTATATTTCCTTGGAGGTTCTTGGCTTTCAAATTCCTGTCCATACTGTAGTATGGCTCTTAGCCTGTAGGAGAACCCCAGGCCTTCCCAAACTATTGGCTGCTTGCTTTTGCTGCTTTAGTAATCACCATTCGAGACAGTGTGGTTAGAAGAGGGACAGGGTTAGAAACAAGGAAACAAGGAAGTATTTATGACATGAGTAAGTAACTTGACACAAATCATTCAACTAAAAATTTTTCCAGCTGCTTTCCATGTTCAGAATACTAGGTTCCATGACACAAAAAAACAGACAAATATGAGCTAGATGTCCTTTCAAGAGATGCATATTCCCGATGAACAGATAAGAGACACACATAACAGAATAATTCAAAAATATCAGGCAGTGAGATGTCACGGTCACTGAAGAAATACTCTTCTCTTGGGGGGCTGGGGATTTAGCTCAGTGATTAGAGTGCTTGCTTTGCAAGCACAAGGGCCTGAGTTCGATCCCCAGCACCACAAAAAAAAAAAAAAAAAAAAGAAAGAAATACTCTTCTCTTTGCTATCTTTTCACACCCTCAGTCCAGTGCTGGTCCTTCTGCATCCAGCCAGGAATTGAGTCATCTACAAGGTGACTCTATTTCAGTGCGTGTGTAGGGTAAAAGGCCTACCATGCTGAGGACTAACAATTTACACTTCTATCACTGCCACCCTCCAGAATGACCACACTGACCTGTTGCATCGGTACATTCAGAGCTGCACTCATTGACTTAGTACTTCAAGCTCAATCCACCCTACGGTAGAACAATTTGCTTCCTAGCTCCTGAGACGTGCATCTTTTCTTTCCAGTTCTACTATCTGCTTCTTTATGCAATAGGCTAAACTACTCCAACCATAAACACATCGAATTACACAGATCAGAAATTATATGAATAATTGTGAATGTTAATCTTGATTTTCAACTTTATAGATTAGTAAAGCATAATTCTGAGTGTGTTTGGGTGAGTCATGGGACTTTAACCTTGAGGATTATATCTGGTCCCTGACCCATTACCCTCTGATGTTTTTTTTCCCTGTTCCCTGCTTCCCAGCCAACATGAAGTGAGCAGCCTTATTCTATCATGTCCTTCCACCACTATATTCCTACCTTGGAGCCAGCTATCCATGGACCGAATCCCTTGAAACTGTGAGCCATGTTAAACCTCTCCTCCTTTAAGCTGTAAAGCCAAGTTAAATCTCTTCTCCTTTAAGCTGTGAGTGTCAGGTGTTGTGGCCCAGGGATCTAAGAGGTGACTAATACAATACTACAGGTTGGAGAGGCAACTCTCTTCCATGAAGTCTTACAGGGACCTACGCTTCTTGCTCAGCACTTCCATCACCAACATGGGGCCTTTATGTTATCATCCAAGGTCAAACTCCTTCTAAGGTCAAAACTCCATTCAAAGTCAAACTCCATGCAAGGTTGCAACTCTATATATTAGCACATATCCAGTAGAGGAACAAGAGAAAGAGAGAGTAGAGGAAAAGTTGTTACATTATACAATCCCAGTTCAGATGCTGCACACGTTCCCTCCATTCACACTACAATGTTCAAAACTTTGAAATGTGGGTATATCTAGCTGAAAGGGGGACTGAAATATATAGGTAAGAGCAAGGAATTTATGTTCCCAAGAAAAGTTTTAGGATTCTATTACTAAAAAGAAAAACAAAGGAGAAAGAGTGGGGGAAATTAGCTATCTCTTCCATGTCACTTTCTTCCAGACCCACACTGACTCAAACCTTTATCTCCTTCAGCCCTGCTGCTGAGGACTGAGTCACTCTTCCTTGTCCCTCCTCTGATTTTCCAGTATCCTTAATCCTTAGCCAAGTAGAATGTCCCCAGCACCTCATTTCTTTGTGAACCTTAAACTCCATGGGAATCCTCAAAACTCTCCTTAAACTTGCATCCTCCAATCACCCAATCCCCATCTGCTGAATGCGTTTAGGGAGGTACTGAATGCCCTGCCTTCTTCTGACACAAAAGGAAATAAATCTGGTCTCTGCCATCTGGAGTCTTTCATTCTCTCATTGTCTCTGACACTTCAAGCTGCTGTACGTGACCACAGCTGGCCGGGCACCTTGGACAATAAGCACTGGTTCCAGAGAGCTCTGAAGGCCGGAGGGCTGAGGCCAGAGCCCCAGCATGGCTGCTCCTACTCTCTTCCATATGGTCCACCCTCCTTTCTCGCTTGACTGGGAGTGATAAGGAGTGTCAGCAGAGACCACATGGCTCATAAAAACATAATTGCTTACTCTCTGACCCTTTCTAGGAAGCATCTGACAGAGTCTTGTTCTGGACATTAACCTTAAAGAGCATATACAATGTCTTGTACAAGCTGGCCAGTCTACTTACTCTATCATTTCTCTGGGTTTGTTAAATTCTTTCTTTGACACATAGTAGAAATTTCTCCCTGTCATCATCTTAAGGCCAAAATAAGGACTTAAGAAGAATATCCTGCGAATGAAGGAAACACGTGCTAGTGGAGAGAAAAGCCATGCTGGACTTCCCCCTGGTATTTAGGAGCTACTGCCGTGGAAAGAAGTCAGGCACATGATATTTTTCCATAGGAAAATACTCCCTCTGAAATAATGCCAACACCTTCAGAGCTCCTTGATGCAGCAACATCTCGGGCCCCGCACATTGAACTAGCAATCCACCGAATTATTTCCTCACTCCGCAAACAACATTCACAGACCTATTTTGGCTGGAAGGCTTTTTAATAAAACTGTCTCAAAGACTGCAAAATAAACCTATGGAGCAACCTCCTCACTCCTCCTTCTGTCTTCCCACACATTCCTCTCCCTGTCCTATGGCAAAGATTGTGTTTCTAACCAGGTGCCTCTCTGGGAACACTCGTCAAGACCACCTGGATGCAGCATTCTCTGCCCCAAGCACAGCCGAGTGTCAAGAAAGAGGTTTGCACAGATCGCTGGACATCGGGATATGCCTGCATTTGGCTCCTTGCTCAGAACATACGACTGCCTGGCCAAGGTGTCAGGTACATTTCATTCAAGACAGAATTCAGGATAAATCATAAGCCTTCTTCCTGCAGGTTGTATCCTCTACATTGAGAAGATGGGTAGCTTATCTGTCTGTCTTTCTGGCAAATTGCCACTGTATTCCCACCCAAGGTGAGGGCCCACTTTAGTTCAGGAAAAATCACTGGAAATTGATCAGGAGGAGACTGATGTGAGACGAGGGCAAGATTTCTCAGCTGTAATAGACAGAAAGAAATCAAACAAATGGACATAAACAGCAGGGTCCTGGCTAAATGGAAAGCTGGGAGCACAGGCCAGAAATGGGGATGGAGGTCCTGTTTTGGGCCCAATCCAGATGGCTAACTTCACTATTCCACTGGGGCTTCGTGTCTAAAGCCAAGATACCTCCTAGGGGATCGTGTTAAAATATAGATTCTGGGTAGAGTCTGGGCCCTTGCATCTCTAACACGCTGCTGGGCAAGGCCATCCTTGCTAATCTGTGGGCCA